>JARHVA010002697.1:2247500-2417268 GCA_037957365.1 Torreya grandis | reverse complement strand
AGAGATCCTTCCAATTGTAAGATTAGGTTGATCTGCAGGTGTGTAAGATCAGGGGAGATCTACATGGTAAGTAAGATTAATTGATTTTCAAGTGTGAAAGATTAGGAGATTTACTCGAAGTACTTTGAGTACTTGGTACTGGTAGTATTGTTACTGACTGGTGGAGGGTACAACTCTATGTTTTGAGTTGTGTTTGTAATTGGTTCAGTGAGAGAACTCTTGAGGTAAAATTATTGGTACACCTAAGAGGTGTGGGAAGAGTGTGATTTCTTCATTGTATTTCCTTCTAAAAGAGTGTTAATACAAGATTGTATTGTCTCTCATATTCTGTGTTATTTCTAAATTCTAGTTACATTTTACTTCTGGTTTAATTCCGTGTTTAGTTGCTTATACAAGGTGATCAATTGTGCTCTTAATCCTACCATAACTTAGAAGCGTTGTCTTTCGGCCTATTGGTCTAACATCTTCTTAAAGTAATGCTAATTGAAGACTAGAATAGAGGACAAAATGGGATTAGATAACACCTGAGACCATCATGGAGAGGTTTTTCAAGTAGTTTCATAGGTTTGAACAATAGTATTTTTCAAAATTAAGGTTAGAATTGGTCACTATGGCTCAAATTTTCCATGAGGGTGCATAGAATGCATAACTCTCACCTAAGGAACAACATGATAAACTCATAATTATAAAAAATAGTTGTATGGGGAGCTAATAACTTTGGAAGTTTTGAATGACCTTTTATATAACTAAATAGTGGCATTGGTTCATAGGTTAGAGTCCTAATCTTTATGAACCCTTGTTATGAACCCAAACCCCCTTAAACCTCCCTAAAACCATTAATAGTGACTCGATGGATAATATCTTGGATAATTTACAACCAAATTACTTAATATTCCCTATTAAACACTTGGATCTCATATTAAACTTAGAATATATCCCATCGATGGTATTGTTTAATAAGAACACTTATATAGACCCATCTAAAACACTCTTTTTACATGATTTAATGATATTTCTAAGGTGTAGAACTTAGTTACAGGTTGTAAATTATTAAAGAGGGTACTATGAGCTATGTTTCAGCTTCTAAAATCATGAAACACTTACAATTATACCTATAAATACTCATTCAATTCTATGCCGAATAAGAAGTCTACATGTGCTAAAGGGAGGTGGCCTAGTCACTTAAGTAAGGTAAAGTTATAGGTGTGATATATTTATAGAACCTAAGTATTGGTATAGTATGTTGTTTTAGTCTTTAAACATGCTCACTCAATCATATTTAAGGTTGAATTCAATCCTTATATCCATCTAAGTAGCAAATAGTCAAGAGGCTAAACTAATTGTCGAATAATCCTACTTAATAAACAAAGTAAGATGTCCATGGGTGTAAAGGGACACTATGGGGTGAATGCATGGTCATGAAACTTATATAACTACCTTTTAAGGCAAGTAGACCCATTTTTCATCCATCATGAAGGTTGTGGTAGTTTTTCAAGTCATGTTGGCATGCAAGTAGAAGGTGACTATCAAATGTTTCATAGAGAAGGCCTAATTAGACCACTTCAATGCTTTATAACTATCATAAGGAGAACTAATTGACCAAGATTAAAATTCACATACCCTTTATGTGGTCAACCTTAGCCAAAAAATAGACTTCAATGCCCAAAAATGTTCATTGAAGGCCACTCATCACCTAGGCAACTCATGGAAAAGGAATAGAGGGTTATTTGTAACTACGAATTGAAGGGTTTGAGATCATTCATGACATATTTATGATATTTAAATGTCTGATTCTCTTCTCATTATTATTCATTTTTATATATATTCAGGATCTAAGGCCATTGTAATGTATCCCTCAGCTGGGTATGATGAAACTATACCCAAATTATATCTTTTAAACCTATTTGAATCAATAAAAATGACAATTTTTAGGTTTATTTTATAAAATTAGTGTGTATATATCTTTTTATTTGTATAAGTGTGAATTTAAATTCTCTATTTTAGGTCCTCTCCTTCACCTTGTTGTTATAATGTTATCCTAAGTAAGTCATGTGATGTGTCAAAGTGTTGGTAGTTATGTTGAAGAGTAAGTTGGTTGATAGTGCCTTAAGAAGACCTCATGTCTATCACCTTCAAGTTGTAGGCATACACCATAGCCTTCACATGAAATAATTATCCTTATGATTTCATTAGGAATCTTGTTTTAGTCATAAGTTTTTACTTTATTCATAAAGTGTTGATTGAATATCAGTTAGAGTGGAAAGATCAATATTGGTGCATCACCTCATTAGGTTAGGTTTCTTTCATTCATTTCCTTGTCCCTTTTACCCCAACAAATTATTAGGTCTTAATAATTGAGATAAAATTTATTCACCAAGGGAGCTATCCCCACAAACTATAGATTTGGTCCTCCTATAGGTCACCCATAGCCTTTTAACTAATCCCATGTTACCCCAAACTTGGAGAGAATTGAACCATCTTCTCCTAAGGGTGCATTTTGGAGTGTTAATAGTTATGGCACACCTAGTGGGATAGGGATTCAAGTGAGTTGGAGCATGCACTTGTAGACTTAGATGACATCAAAGAGTTTCAAACACTTTAGTGGCAAATCTGTAGTCAAGTTTCATGCCAAAAGTGGTCACAAGGTCTTCATAAAAAGGTAAGGAAGTTGATTTTGTTGAGTTATCTTTGGAATTTTCTAGGAGAAAGAGATAACCTAGGTCTAATAATAATTCTACTCAACCAAACACTATTGTAAACCCTACACCTCTAATGTTTAGGCCTAGACATCAAGCCTTTGTGCCCTTCAATGGGGGCAGCCCCTTAAATTTGAACCAATTTGATGATATACCTTCTACTGCACTCAGGAGCCTTCCCTATTTCACTAAATAAAACTCAACCATCCCTATGGAACATAGTTTAGACATAGCCAATTTATGTTCAGTTCATAATGTAACCTAAGAGAATGTGGCTACAAGGTTATTGGCCACTTCCTTAAAGGTTAAGTCACTTCAATGGTATAGGGGATTAACACCTACTTCTATCAACACCTGGGATGAATTTGGGTAACACCTTTGCAAACATTTTGAGGATAGGAGTAACCATTTTTCTTTAGTATAGAAATTCACCATAATTAAAAGGGCTCCCCAAGAGTTTATGGTAAATTTCAATTATAGGGTTCAAAAGACCTGAGATAGGATCCCCATGGTAATCAATCCAACTCCTAATTATATCTTCTTGTACTACTTAAGATCCCTCAATTTTGATGTGTCATTCATGATACAATCCATGGGAGGGAACACTCTACTAGATTGTTATGAGGTGGCCATAAGGGTAAAAAATTATTTAATCCAAGAAGGTAAGCTTACCCCAAGCCCTCGTACATTTATTCTTAGAGATAAAACCCCATATACCTACTATTTATCCCTTACCAACACCAATTAATCATGATCAAGAAGATCTCAATCAAACAGATAGATTGGACAAGATTGAAGGGTTACTCAAGGCAAAAAATAGCAAGATAGTGAACTTGGAGAGGTAGTAAATTCCACCCCATAAAACTTAGAAAGGACCCTAATAATCCCCTATCAACCCTATCATTATAATGGACCTTCATATCAGCCTAATCAACAGGGTTAAGGGTAGATCACTCAGGTAAGGCCCTATAACAACTATAATCCCAATTTAACTAGCACTTCTAGAGCACTAGTTCCAACTCAAAACAACTATGCTCAAGAAGGTCAATGGCCTACATAATGGTGGAAATATTATGAGATGTAAATATCTCCAAGTGGTGATGTTTACAAAGCTTATTTCATGCTACAAAATAAACCTCCTATAACACATGATAGTTAGCATCCTATACAACACAAGGAAGGTCCTTCTATGTAATATGGAGACACTCCATGACTCAAGCTGAGATGACAAATCAACAAGGAAATAGAGGAAGTAAGTCACCATCTGAGACTACTTTTGTTAATTTCCAAGAAGGGGAACATTCATTGATCAGGTTGTAGTCAATCAAATTGGAAGAGCAATTAAAGTAGATAGTCCAGTTGTAGCCCATACAAGGGATAAAAGAAGGGTAATTGGTGATGAATTAAAAGTTGTATATCATCCCTCCACCACCTCAATCACCTCAAGAGGCTATTAATCAAGGTGAATCTCTTGATACATCACCAACTTAGTAAGTTTAATATGGGAGAGGGTAGAATTATAGAGGTCCATTTACACCTCAATTCACACAAACTCCAAGTGGTACTGATGTACCTAAGTTGTAGTCAAAGGCTACCATCTCTCACATTATCATTATGGATCAAATGAAGAAGTACCATGTTATAATACCTATGTGGCATACCTTGTTCATTCTAGGGAAAAAATATCTCCTTCAAGAAGAGTTATACAAACTCCACATCTTATACAAGTAGGAATAAAAGGTAGGTACAATCCTAACAAATACCAATTAGCCTCATGAGTCTCAAGCACCAAGGGTAATCAAACCCCTCCTTTCTATCTCTTTGTCATTATAGTTGATTTCTTAGTACACAAATATATGATAGATAATGGGGCTAGTACTTCTAGGATGCCTAAGTCTATAATAGATAAATTAGGGCTAAAGTATGAACCTAATGTTAAAGGGGTCTTACAACTAGATGGGTCTCCTATTAAGACTATTGGTGCCCTTAAAGATCTAAAAATTATCTTGGCTAATTGTCCTTATATATTAAGATGTGGTAGTAGTTAACCTCCCTCCTTACTTTTCCTTATGCTTGTCTATGGATTTCACTACCAAGATATGTATTTATCTCTCTTCTAACTAGTCTTATCTGGTTTTTAGGACTAGGTATGGAACAAAGGTCACTACAAGGTTTGACCCTATCTCTATATTCCATTTATAACCTTACATGCCTAACTTTTCTAATGATAATTTCACTATAATAGATAAGGACGAACACCCAAATGACCAAGATCCCACTAAACCACTTGAAGGCATATTAGATTTACTCCTTGATGAATGGGTAGTAGACAACCATGGCTATGATCCATACAAGAGCATTAAAGAGGCAAGTTTGGGTCTATGTTATATGCATGAATAATGGGCTATCATACCAACTCTCACTAGCTCAAGTCAATATCATGAAGGAGTATGGAGTTTATTCTTTGATGGCTCTAGGTCCAAGAGTGGAAGTGGGGCATGTGTCATGTTTTTATCTCCTTCCAAGTAAAGGTACTTTTTTGGCTTGAGGTTTCAATTTAGTTGCACTTGTAACATAATAGAGTATGAGGCACTCATCCATGGGCTACAAAGGGCAAGAAAAAGAGGCTTCAAGCTCTTACAAACCATGGGAGATAGTGAGTTAGTAGTGAATCAGGTCAAAGGGAAGAATTCAATCAAGAATCCACTATTTAAGGCATACAAACATAATATTTGGGACCTCTTGGAATAATTTGAGGCCTTGAAAATTCTATCCATTCCTAGAGAGTTAAATTAGCATGCAGATTGGTTAACATCTATATGATCATAGTATGATATCCCAAGTAAGGTTAAGGACATCAAGGAGAAGTCTCAAATCAAGGTTGTATTTATACCTTTAGTCCTTAATAATGAGGTTAGTTTTTAGGTGTTTAATAATGACAAATAATAGCATACTTTTTGTAATAGGAGGCAGAATTATGCTCAAGGAACCAAGGCAAATTATAATAGTAATATGGAGACCAAATTGTCTAATTGAGGGCAAACAAATTACCTAAGGGATTGGTAATCTTGGAAATTATATTCAATGAAGATGATCAGCTAAGGAAAGACAAGGTTAGAATATCCACTAAAGATGAACATTATGAGAAGGTTGCTATTTTCAAAGATAGGTTGCTCAAAATAGGAAAAGTGAACACCAAGGAAGAGAATGCAGGATTCATAGAATTATGTCAAGAGTTTATGGACATATTTACTTGGGAGTATCATGAATTGAAGGGGTTTGCCCCTAGTTTGTCTCAACATACCATAGAGTTAGATGAAAGTGCTAAACCTATGAGACAAAAATAAAGACCAGTCAACCCTAAGATTGAGATCCTCATGAAGATAGAGTTGACCAAGATAATTGAATCTAACATTATCTTCCCCATCAAACACTCTTCATAGGTGGCTAATATCATGCCTATGAGGAAGAAGATTGGGGATATAAGGTTATGTGTAGACTTCAGAGATCACTACCCCCTACCATCCATGAATTAGATTCTTCAAAGGGTTACAGGTTCACAAAGGTTCTTTTTGATTGATGGATACTCAGGGTATAATTAGTTGTTAGTGAAGGATGAGGACCAACACAAGACTACCTTCACAACCAAGTGGGGAACTTATGCTTACAATAGGATTCCCTTTAGATTATACAATACTAGAGCCACCTTTTAAAGGGAAATGGATGTATCCTTCCAAGGACTCATCATTGAAATGGTACTCATCTACCTTGATGACATCATAGTACTCTCCAAGTATCCTAAAGATCATTTGACACACTTGAGGATGGTGTTTAATAGGTTTAGGTACTATGGGGTCTCCTTGAACCCCAAAAATTATATTTTTTCAATCTATGAGGGTAGACTTATATGGAATGTTGTGTCAAAATAAGGCCTCTCTATAGACCCTGAGAGGATAAGTGCAATCATTGCCTTATCACTGCCTAAACATAAAAAAGGATTGCAAAGTTTCTTGGTCAAAATCAAGTTTATCAAAAGGTCCATACCCATATTTTCATAATTGGTAAGGCCTCTAAATCACATGATCAAGAAACACAAATAAATTTCATGGAATAAAGAAGGTAAGAGAAGATTTGAATCCATAAAGAAGGTCGTTTCCCAAGATCCCACCCTCCTCAACCCTATTTTTTCAAGGGACTTCTTCTTATATTCCTTTTCTACAAATGACACTATTTCTTCCATGATTATGTAGTAAAAAAATTAGGGCCTTGAGAAGCACCTGAATCCATTACTATAAATAGATAAAAGAGGCTGCTTGGATCTTCACCACCAATTGTTTTAATCATCTGCAGTGGATAATGATGGTTAAGGCAAGCTTAAGAGAGAGAGGGGATAAGATGATGGTCTAGGCATGTAAGGTCAAGTTAAGATGGTATAAATTTGATATAGAAGTCTATTTTAGTGATGTTGGATCCCTATACACACCTACAAGTGGCTTAAGTCTCTAAAACCTACTCTAGTTCTATAAGCCTAAGACCTCCTTGAACCCCCAAGACCCCATGTTTACCTTAGTAGCAAATATAAGACTCCAAAGTAAACTCAAAGTAATAATAAGGTGTAATAGGATGTGTTAGGTCCTAAATAAGGTATTTGGAGTAGAGGGATACAAATAAATAGTAAAATTTGGTCTTAACACCTTGTTGATTTCTACTATCCTAAACAGCCATGTTGAGATGCCAATACAAGCACTCATATCTCACATGGAATGAAAAATCAAGCCCAATTATTTTAGGGGGAATTAAAGGCCCAAATTTAATAAATATCCATGGAGGAAAGAGTGAGATTAAATATCCCAACTCTATGAAACAAACCTTAAGACTTTTAACGACCTAGAATGATTATAAAGGGCTCAAAGGGCACAAACTTTCACTCATATTTCATCGTATAGTTTGCATGGGACCAAGAGATTTAAAGGGGTATATGGGATATATATCCATATAAAATAATTTTGGATTGGAGGCCTATACTTTATGCACCATTGTTAAGATGGTAGACCTCAAAAACCCTTTCTAAACCTTATTAAGACCTGATGAATGAATTACACCCTCAAATGAAGAAGTTGGGATATGAAACAATATTAATGATATCCATAGGTCAAATGGGCAACCAAATAGTATGACGGTTGGTGTATGAAATCAAAAATTTATCATGTATATAAATCAATCCTAGCTTAGAGAAGATAGAGCATATCTACACTTCCGATAGGGAATATATTATTTAAGAGGGAGTATGACTAATGTGGCGATCTACTAGATCTGATTAGGGGATCACTTGTCACAATACACCATGTAAGGTAGGGTTACAAAGCCTATAGTCTAACACAATCATGAAATAACCCTAAAAGAGTCCTAGGTTTAATATTTCACCTATGCTAATAAACAAGTAAGTAAATCTAATCTAGTGCACACCAAAGCTTGTGGCACAAAGTACGGGTTAGAAACAAAATAAACAACTAAAATAAACATGCATAGAAGACATAAACTCATGTCAATGTATATTAAATCCTAATTCATAGAAGAGAGAAGCACATATATGTTATCTATCTACTCTTACAAAGGAGAAATAAAGTTAGGAATACTTACCTTGAAGATGAATCCATTGAGCCTCAATCTCTCCCTTGACCAAGGTAATTCACAAGAGATTATTATGGCATGTAAGGATAACAAATACAAATCAGCTCTAGGATACATAACTTATCTATGCATCTAAAATCCTTCTCCATAAGATAATATTTGTATCTCTAAAGAAAGTATGGAACCCTAAACTTTATTTGTCAAGTAGAATGGTCAATAAGTAGATGTTCATTCACATTTATTCTTCTTCACTTCTTTATATTCAAATGGTTGGAAATGAACTTGTATATATAGGTGAATCTTGACCTAAATCATTTTTAAAATATTAGTTGTACAAGGTCAGTCATGGTTGACCTAGTGTGTTTTTAGGGATAATTCACTAGGTCTAAGCCAGGTCAATCAAAAGGCTAACAAACCCAAAAGTGAAAAATACCCTAAACTATACAAGGTCAACCTTGGTTGACCTAGTTAAACCAAGAGTCAAAAAGGGAATTAAGACAAGAAAAGGAGGATGAAAAGATTAAAATAATTGGAATAGGTATGACTAAGAAGAATAATCTTAGGGTTAATTTTTTTAGGAGATGAGTGTGTAGATGACAAGTGATAAAAGGGACATCAATCTTACAAAGCCTCAATGGTCTGCCCACCCCTTTCTTGGTGCACCCTTTAAGGCATCCACTCAGAGAGATTAAGATTCGATAGGTTCCTAAAAAATAAAAAGAGTTATTAATCAATAAAATTTTGAAAATATTGTGTGTATACATATGCTCCACTCAAATCTCATCACGTGTCACGTAAATGCAACACAAGATGGTGCTTCAAGAAATAGAACATGATAACATACAATGTTGATGTTAAGTAAAGTGTAGTAAGAAACAAATAAGATAAAATAAATAATAGAATTGAAAAACATATACCTTAATATTGTACATAAATAAGTAGACTATGATAAATGTGAAGGCATCCAATGTGCAGAATACTAGGTGAACCAGTAGAAGTTAGTGTAAAAAATAGTCAAAAATTGAAATTTTTGGAATATAAGCATGTGATAGTGGAAAAGAATATTTACGTCATCATGAATCAAATGCATTTTACATTTATGAAAATGGATGAGTAAAAATAAATATATTTATAGAATTAGAAATCTGTAAGACAATAATTGAAGAATTTGAATTGCTAAAGGTGGTTTTTAAATAGAGGAAAAGACAAGTCATTTGTTATTTTGACTTGTGAAGGAGAGAAAAGAGATCTCTGAAGATAAAACAAGCTAGGATGGTGAGGAGATAACAATCTAGACAAGTAGAGGATCCAAAGGTGGTAGCGGGTATACTACAGGTTTGTAGCTAAGAATCTCAAACCAAATTTTGAAATTTGTATTGAATTAAGTGAATTTTTTGTAATTTTCATCTTTAAGCATTTCTAGATATCAAAATGAGATAAAATTGAATTAGAGGGGTAGAAAATAGGAAGATGTGAACTAGGTTTAGAAGAATTAGGAATAAAGCAATAAAATGCACTTTTTTAAGAAAATGCAAGGAGTTGGTAGGTAGAATGAACTGGGTCAACCCAGTCAACCCATTAGGTTGAATTTAAGTAGAATCCATAGTGTAGACCCAGTAGGTATGGGTTGACCCTATATACTCTATAAGCTACCAAGAAAATGTAGTTTTCTAGCTAGTTTGAAAGGTCTAGAATGACAATACAGCATTAGGAAGAAAAAAATAAGAGGTTTGACTAAGATTTTGGAGTCAACCAAGGCAAAAATAGGGCAATTTTGGTCAAACTAGGTTGACCAAAGAACCAAAATAAGCACAAAAAAGTGTGAAAATTTTCAAAAGAGAGTTATAATTGTCTAAAATGACCAAAGGAGGGAAAGAAGGACCAAGTAGGCTAGAAATAGGGTAAAATGAATAAAATTGAATAAGAATAAAAGCAATTAGGCTTTTTTTAATTTAAAAATGTAAAAAGAATGTATTGTGACTATACATGACATGAAGGAACTGATACATCCTTTGTTATTTCTTGGCTTTATAGATGACAAAGATTTTAGAGATTTATGGATGTGGTCTAGTTACCAGCATTATTGGATTGATTATCAAATAGAGATGGGGCTATACTAGTATCCATAGGTCTAAGAAGTATAGATGACATGTGTAGGATCCCCATGAGTTCAAATTTGATAGTCATATTCCTTGATTATTGGGAGTAATTGACTAACACCTTTAGATGGGAGGTAGATGGGGATGTGATAAAGGTATCCATCACACTTGAGGATGTTCATATCATCCGCGGGCTACCCATAGTAGGAGTATTAGTGACCATAGCAATACCAGATAACATAAAGGAGAGGAGAGCCTTAGACATATGGGATATAGGCTTAGAGATAATTATAGGAGGGTAGAGAACTAGTATGGATGATGTATATACATCATAGATTCTAGATATCTAGAAAGTTAGGATAAGACTTATGACATAGTGGGTGCTATGTCACAAGTTAAATGACAAGGTACCACTATTCATGGTAGCCTTAAGCAAGACGATACTAGAGGAGTGAGTTTTATATGATCTAGGATCTATCACCTGGATTTAGCTCATACATGATCTGTATGATATGTTGGTTAAAGGGTAGAAGACCATGGTACCAATCATATTAATGATAGCTTGGCTATATGAGAGGTTCCCTATGTATCAGTCAGTTGGGTTACCCCATGTAGTTGATGACAAGTCACCTTGAGTGCAGAGATAGAAAGAGGATTAGGTAACATAGACCATGCCCCATGTGCCAATGCTACAATTAGTGAGACATATAGACATAGTGTGACATCCATATGGAGACACAGTGACTACATGGGTGAGTTGGTACATAGTTTCACTAGTAATAGAGAGGGTAGAGGTTGTTAGACACTACATGTGGTGAAGAGAGCCACATCTGATGGCATGATTTCTAGTATAAATGGATCTTCTTTATATAAAAACACTAATATTGATGCCTAAATAGTGGGTTTAGCATGTGAGAGAGCCATGAGGGAGGAGAGGACTTGAACTATAGTGATATCGACACTCAGACCATGTTATGAGAGGCTATGGATTGGTCAAGCATTACAGGGAGTAGAGCATGAGGATAGGGAGGTAGAGGCATAGATACTAGATGTACCAATACTAGTTCTAAGCAGGAGGAGCTACAACTATCAATGACATGATGGTGATGGAGGTAATAAGAGATATTAAATATTGATGTCATCCCTAATGAGCCATCACAGGATCTAGAGGAGGGATGGATGATAGAGAGATCATGTAGGATTAGGTTAAGATGGATGTGAGCTATGATAGAGGGATTTGAGCTAAAGAGGTAGCCTATAGAGGAGGTACTAGGAATCCATGCAGATGGAGAGACTGTACTAGGTGGTTATATAGATGATGAGACCATAGTAGCCAAGACACAGACAAGTAATAAAATATTGTTAAGTTATTACTTTAAGTTGTTATTTATAAGTAGAGATAGATAGATATTTTGAGATCTAACAATGATCTAATATGCATTTAGTGTGATTTTATAGATGTAGATAAGGATGCAGAAGAGAGATAGGGTTCCCTAGTGAGGAGAGCACTTCATGACATCTTTGATGAGACTCTATAGCCATATGATCCTACTACATTGGAGGACCTTAGTATACCATATGCCCCAGCTTAGGTGAGCTAATTTAGACTAACTAGGAAGGCAACAATATAGATATGGGCATAGAGAGAGGATGTAGCCACCAGTAGAGATAGGTTTAGGAAAGATATGAGAATGGTGGGCCTTGGTTGAGGAGAGAGTTATGCATATGGCTAGAGTAGCATAGATGATAAATATCTAGACCTAGTTGATGCAATCACATGTGCAAGTAGTGCACCTATAAGGATAGGTAGAGGGACTAAGATCCTAGATGGCCTCCTTATAGCGTATTATTTGGAAGAGTCAGATTGAGGCCCTAGTAGGCAATATGTCTAGGCCATGAGATACATAGGATGGGACCAAACCATAAAACTAGAGTATTATATATGGGTGTATTTGTTGTATCAAAACTTATGAGATATATATAGATCATTTTGGCATATTATTGTTAGTTGTGTATGTTGTCATTATGGTTTATTATGGTTGTTCATTATAGTTGTGGTTGTGGATGCTTAGGATATATTTCTTTCTATCACATGTAATTAGCTTTGTTTTATATGTTATAGGAAATATATGAGATGTGGTTTCTTTTATAGAAAAAAACATGCATGGTTAAAAAGAAATAGGCAAAAAGGACTTGGAAAAATATAATTAATTAAGAAAATGTACTACACACTATTTCAAGTTGGCAAATGTGTAACAATAATAAATTACTAAGTATAAATAGACAATAAGTAGAAAAATAAGTTGGTAAAAAGGTATTTGTTTTTAAACCAAAGTGAAATATTTTTACACTAAATTAAAATAAGAAAAATCATACTAATTCATGTTGGGAATTATAACAAAAATGTGATAAAATGGAAGTTATGTAAAAGGGCACAAATTGTATAAAAATAAATGAATTAAGTCAATCAGTCATACTAAATCATGTTGGGAAGTATAAGAGAAAAATAAAATTGGCAAAAAAATGGTCTTAAATTGATCACACTAATTCAAGCTAGGAAGTATGAAAAATTAAAGAAATGGTTATATTCTTACATGAACTCAAAAAATAAGAAGATAAAAAGGTGAAAGAGAAATGAAGTAAGCATAAAACATACTAAATCAATATAGGAAGCATGTCAATGATGTGTAACTTCATAATCAATCGAATCTTATCTCATATTTGACACATGTAATCTTGGACTGTGACTAGGGTATTGGAAAAATTTTGAGGAATGTTAGGTCCTATCTATGGTCTTAAAAAGTAACTCATAAAGAGAACACCATTAAGGTGGAATAAATAGGGGAAAAAATAGGTAATCAAGGATGTAGGTAATAGGAAGGAAAAGATGGTAATTTGTGAGGATGGTCAGGTCCTATATGTGGTCTTATAATGCAACTCATAAATGAGATCCCAAGGGGAGTGATTAGTAGAAAAAACAATATTTCTAAAGAGAAAATATGAGGGATATAGGGAATGAAAAATGGTACTAAAATTAAGACATGGATGTCTTTTGAGAAGAGCTTAGGCGACAGAAGGCATACTAAAGACATAAGAAGATACTAAGTGACTAGTGGTCATCTATGTACAAAGGAAACATGTTCACTATAGACACAAAGCTTTGTAGGAAAATATGAATACTACTAAGATCAAATCATGAATGTAAATTGGTAAAAGAAATATAAAATAGACCTACCTTCCCACAATGTATTCCTTGTTCTTCAAGACCCCTTACAGAGCCATTGGTCTACTATGAAGATTGGGTACTTGCATGAGAAAGTAGGTAGCACTAAAAGATTTTTTTACTCTCCTCTTCTAATCTATTGTCTTACCAAACCCCAAAGGACCTTGGCTCTATTTTGAGGCCAATTTTGGTGTTTGAGATTTGACTAAAAGAAAGAGATGTGCTTTGAATCATGTATTTTAGTGTGATTTGACTTTTAAGAATTATTTTGCCTTTTGATATCATTGCCTTTTGTTCAAATGATTTGGATTTTAACTTTTGATGGATTTTTAAAGATTCCTCCTCCATATGGATTTGTAATGACCAATCATGAGAGATGAAGTGATACACATGAATGATCTATAGGCTAAGGATAAAGGAATTTAAGTAACCAAAGACAAAAACTAAATAGGACACTTATGCTTAACAATGAACTATCATGTGATCTCAAGTCTCAACTGTGTATATGATTAGTTTGTAAAAAAAGGAAGAAGGGAAAAAGGAGATCCAAAAAAATTGGACCAGTGTAAGAAGATAATAATGAGTAGGATTGCTTTCTAACTGATCACATGGTAAAAGGAGACAAGAACCAAAGGGAATAAGGTTTTTGTAACCAAGTCATAATGACAATTAACTATGAAAAATGGAGATAAGAAAGCAAACAATCATGAAGAGGAAATAAAAGAGTTTTGAGAAAAATTCAAGCAAGAGAGAAAGAAATGATAAATAAATACAATCATATACAAAATATAAATGATAAGATAAGCAAGATATAGTATAACAAACAATAAATCACCATATAGAATAAGGAAAAATTTGACACAATGTCAAATGATACAATAAATAGATAAAGATAAACTAGAGCACACATCTAACCCAAATGAAAATGTGAAATCATCATGCATGTGCTTAGAAATAATAATAAATATATCCACACACATTATTTAAGACATCAGATAAATCTCTATGAATTTGGAGATGAATTATTGTTAATGTCTCATCAATCTTTAATGAATACTAGGAAAATACTTTTTTTCTAATCTCCACCATAAAAAAAGTAGGAATGCTTGATGGATCGTGTTGAGGAGGGAATTAGGCAAGGTATGGTTAGGAGATTGTGTGGTAGTAGGCTCTATAATGGATGCAAGAATCACTAATGGAAAAGGATCCACAGGTGAGGGAAGGTCCATGGGTGAAAAAACCATAGTAGAGGCATAGAAGGTGGTTAAACAATCACAAGAGGAAATGGAACCATAGGAGGTGGAGTCATGGGAGAAGAATGAAGATCATTATTGTGAAAATGACTTATGGGAGGAGTGGTATAAGGTTCAAGAATGGATATAAGGTAATCCTTAAGATGTTTTTCAAGGATGCAGCAATGATTGGTATGATGGGTGCTACATAGGTGTCATAGACAATATACCTCACCGTATTTGGGGAGATATTTAGGAAGTACCTTTGGGAGAGGTATGGCTTTATCTAATGATAGGGAATAAGTATACAAGGTATCAATATATTATTACAACTCATTATAATAGGTGGAAGAGTGGTTATCTATCCCATAAAAGTAACATATATGCTTTTGATTAGATTTAGTATAAGCACTCATGAAAGGAGGTAAAATAGGAGCAAAAGAAGCCAGAGAACACTCATTTGCCCATTTGGTGGGAAAATTAGCCATCTTAGGCAAAGTAATCAAACCATCACCAAGGGAGGGTGATCATGAGGAAGGAATAAAACTAGGCTCAATGGAAGGAGCAATGGAATTAGAAATAGGGGTAGGCTCAGTAATAGTAAGAGAAAAAATAGTCTCAACTATAGAAAGAGTGAGAAGAGGCTCTACTAAGGGAAGATCAAGATCTATAAAATTTCTAAGGATATTTATACTAACCTCATGGGTAAACTAGCTATGAGGGTCAAGGTACCTATTAAAATGATAAGACCTGGTTCTAGCACAATCTATGAGTATAGTATTATGTGGCTCCTCAAAAATTGGAGGTGTTGGTCCCATCTCTACCATGTCATAAAGGGGTAAAATGCAAAAATTAGGAACTATAAGTGAAGTAAAATGATGAGATGTATGAAAATAATTAAGTAGAAGAAAGATAACTGATAATCTTGGCATCATGAGCTTGTACAAGACCACCTAATAATGCATCATCTAAGGAATATCCATCATTATAATCTAGGGTGTGAAGAACAATCACATAGGTAGGGATAACCTTGTCATTCAAATAATCATGGTGAATAGAATGCCTAGTCTTAATTAAGACTATAGGAATGTTATCGCAAAGAGGCTTACGAGAGAGAGGGTACATGGATGAAAGAAGTTGTGAGATGAGATGAGGTGAGAGATTACAAGTCTTAATCTTTAATTTAATCTCATCAAGTTCATCATCATTAGGTTTATCATCATCAGAGTCTAAGAGGTTAGTAAGAATGTTACCAATGAGCTAAGGATGTCCATTGTAACCTTGGGTTGAATTAATGGGAAAGTTGAGACATTGAAAATCATGAAATGGAAAATTAGGCAAAGCTCAAGAGTAATAATATTGAAGACACCATGATCTTGGAATTATTCAAAATTGAAAGGATTAGTATCACCTTGAATCCTCTAAATGGCTCCATTGTGAGTGAATTTAATGCAATTGTAGGTAGAAGAAGTAATAGCTCTCATGCAATGAGTCTACGACCTACCAATCAAGATGTTATAAGAAAGAGGGAAGTTAAATATCATCACCTTCACATGGATGGTGATAGGTGGAATGGTAATGGGAAGCAACACACAATCTAAAGGAGGACTTTTCCTTTTATCGTATCCTTGGCATGTGTTACATGTAGACTTAAGATTACATTCTGAATACCTAAGAGTTTTAATGAAATCAAGATAAGTGACACGCGTGTTGGAACCCTCATCAATCAATGAATGGTTGACTTGGATATCACTTATTTTGATGTTGATTAATTAGGGAGGATCATTTGTATGAAGTAGAATCTTGTCATAAATCATAGAAGCTATGGGAAATTTTAAAGAAAGAGAAGTGTCTATAGTTTCTTCAATGTTGATAGACATCTCTTCACATTGTTATAAAATACTATATTTGGATCACGATAAAGTTACCTCCTATCCTACTAGAGGAGGATGAGGGATATTCATCTTGAATAATAATTGCATAAGATGGTTTTTATGATGTGAAAAAGTCCTCATGAGTTCAAGGAATGGAATTTGGGATGGGAGATTAGTGAGTTTTGCAATGGGATCCCACTCATCATAGCCCATAATAAGGTTGTTATATATAGGTGTGTAAATATTAAGGAGGTCCTTAGAAGGAAGAGCTAAATTACATTGGAATTTTTGTTAATAAGAAGAGATTAAGATTTAGGAAAAGATTGTAAATCATGTTGAGATGATGAAGTAGTTGGTTCAAGTTGATTTTGAGAATCGGAATAAGTCTTAGTAGAAATTTGGTTATCATTAGTACTGGAAGATGATGAAAGAATGGTATAAATATAATGAGAAGTGTTATCCAAGGGAGAATCATAAATTGGATCATCAAAAGTAATAAGGTCATATTTCCCCAACTCATTAAAATTAGTTGGAGAAGAATCTTGGATAACACGATATGTTTTAGATGAAGGAGGAGTGTAGATATGTTGGGAATCAAAGAAAGACACCACCCTTCACATATTAGTCATGCTAACTACATTCTCTTCAGAAGTTGGTTCAATAAGAATTTCAACATTATTGGTGGAAGGGGTGGGCTTTTCTTGGGTGTCTTGAATCAGTTGGTGATTAGGAAGAGGGTGTTTATAAATAGTTAAATGAGAGTTTACTTGATTCAAGGCTTGAGCTTTGTGATGTGTTTTATAGTCTTGAAAAGTAATTTCATAATATTATTGACACTTGTGAATGATGGAATAATTATCAAAATTAGGTCCAAGAAAAAATCCATATCTAAATTATAAATTTGTCTACAGGTCTCATGAGAATGACCCCAACTAGCGTGAAACCAACAAAACTTGTTAGCATCATACCAAGATTTCATAGGATGAGTAGGGTCAAGCTCTCATGAAAGAGGCTTGGGTAGAAACTTAATTAATTCAAATGAGGATAGAGGTTTATGAATGTTGATGTTTTTTGGTGAAGAGAAATGAGGATTAGTATATTGTTGAGAAGGGGGAGTTGGTTCTGAATATTGGTTAAGAACAACAGCTTGAACATTGTGAATGGTATCAAAAGAATTTATAATACGATCATTGGAAAAATTATAATTTATGTTATTTAATAATATATGAGGACCCAAAAAAGGTTGGGGTGGCTTTAATTGATGTATTAGGAAATCTTGATGTTTAGTTTAGTCAACAACCTCCTCCAAGGTATGCAGAGAGAGAGTGCAGACTTGATATTATAATTTAGGAAAAAGTGCATTGGTAAAGAGATGGAAAATATTATCATCGACCATGTTATGTTCACATTTGTTTGACAAAGTCTTCCATATTTAACAAAGGCTTGAGTAGTTTTATTTTTGTTTTGTTTACAATTTATGAAATGGGCCAAAGTGTTTTTGGGAAGATCACTAGTTTGGAATTCTTGCACTAAAGCATTCACTAAATCTTTTGAATTAGTAATGGAATGTGGTCTAAGTTGATTGTACCAATCCAAGACATCACTTGTGAGGGTTTTGAAAATGATTTTGGTAGTAGAAAAGGTGTTTAATTTGAGCCAATCCTTATAAATATTTCCAAATGTCTTGAGATAAAGGTTGGGATTGGTTGATCCATCATAAGAAATTTTAGGTGTTATACCTCCTATGTCAATGCTAGAAATTTGAGTAGTAAGAGGTTAATTTTGTAGATGCTTGATGGTTTTCTTGACCAAAGGAGGTTGAGGAATGAGATTTCCTTGAGAATATTGAAGAATAAGATGGGGGAATATTTGGTTATGTGTGCCCCAAGCCATTAGTTACAGATAAGATTGAATGTGGATAATGTGGTTTTACATTCTCATCATTTGATTTGTGTTATGAGCTTGAAATTTATTCATTAAATTGAGAGTTTTCAATGAAATTTAATGTGTTTGATTAGAATTAGTGGAATCATTAAAGTTGGAATTAATATTAGTGGCTTGGGTACCACTATTGGAGTTGATATGAGCTCGAGAAGAATTATGAGAGTGAAATGCACTAGTGGAAAAATTTACTTATGTAGAAAAAGATGAACTAGTGAGTGGTTGAGAGGAAGAAGCACTAGAAGCATGATTACTTGAGTAGTAAACAAAGTAATAGTAGATGGATTAAGGATAGTGGATCTAAAGAGATGCCCACTAGATGTATAACCTGCCATGTTAATAGAGATACTAGGCATGGAGGTGGAAGAAGTTAGAGAAGAAGTCATGGTATGAGAAGGGGTCATAGTCAAAGGAAGAGGTTGAGAATAAAAGAAAGTGGTACCCCCTAATCTAGTTGATAATTTAGGAGTAAGTGAATGAAGATCTTCAACTTGACCACTTATCATAAGATTGTAAATGGTAGAAGGATCCTTTCATCGATGCTAAGGAAATTTAGAAATAAATAATATCATTTCATGAGTATACTCTAACTTAGGTTAATATTACAATGAGAAAAGAGGATTATTTTCTGAAGAGGTATTAGGAGCAGTCCCATATTTCATTATGTGAGTGGAAATATGAACATTACTAGCATCCAAGAGAGGATCCCTACTCTATCTATGGGAGACCCTATGAGGATTGGTAAGATTCATCATGTTTGTTGACTACAACTTAGTGTCATTATCAAATAGAAAGTTCATGATGAAGGTAAGAGAATCAAGATGAGAAGGAAAATAATCATGAAGTGATTGAAATAGTACAGGGTCAACTAGGTTGACCTAGTATAAAAATAAGGACTACAAAACTATATAGGGTTGACTAGATCAATCTAGTATAGTACACAAAGATTATAAAAATAGGTAAAAGGGGATGAAAACTATACAAAGTCAATAGGGTCAATCTAGTATAATGGACAGGGGCTAAAAAAGGTATAGGGTTGATTAGGTTGACCTAGTACAGTAGGCAAGGAAAAAAGAAAAGAAAGATAACACATTGTGAACTAAAATAAGACAATTTTTGTAGTTAATCTAGGAAAGTAAGAACTAAAGGGCAAAAAATAGTTAATTGGATCAATGTTGGCCAATCCAATTAAATCACACAATAGAAAACCTTACACTAACATTGGATAATGCAAGTTTTTACACATATAATTGAGCAAAAATCAAGAAATCAACTTGAAAAGTAAAGATCTAACTAATTGGTCAACCTAAGATGTTTATTAGATTATTTAAGAAATGATTTCAAATGTGCTGGGAATTTGGTTGTAAAGTAAGGAACTAGATAAAATTCTAAGGATGGTTTTAGGTACATTGGGCTGAAAGGGACTGTAGCGGTAATGATATAGGTTTGGTATTATGGCCTACCCCCTCACTTCACACACCACAGTGATAAGGGTGTCAGGTGCTTATCTAGAATATACCATTAACCATGATTTATACTTGACCAAAGTATCAAGTTGACTTCCTCATTAGTGATGAAATCCAAGTAAGTTGGCCTTAGCTAGACAAATACTAAAGTGCTTGTTTAGATTATGTCATTTGTCCATGTGTGCATAAAATTGAAATAGTGTAACTAAATGGTTAATTAAAAACCCCCTAATTAGACCATGTGAACTATTCTAAGAATGCAAGCAACAAGAAAAGAAAGGTGTGAACTAATTACTAGCATATAGAAATTAATTCCAAATTAAAACAAGGTATAGTGTTGATACTATATGCATAAAATATAGAATAGGGTTAATAGAGTCAAACATGTACTACAGAAACAAGGTCTAAAAATGAATAGGTTTAGCCAAGGTCAACCTAGTTATTTTAGATAGCACATAGAACACATAATTGGGTCGATAGGGTCGATCTAGTTAATTATGCAAGTGAAATTTTGAAGACTACAAACTATGAAAGGAAATACAATAAAAGACAAAGTCAAAAAGATAAAAAGGAACATTGGTGGATCCGAGATGCAAAGGAGGAAGTTTGTTGATCAAGAACCTTGAAGAATACTAGAAAACCCTGCTAACTGGGTTGATTGGGTCAATCAAGCTATACAAGGACCTATTTTAGAAGCTTGAAAATGTACAAGGTTGACCAGGGTTGACTTAGTATGTTTTTTAGAGGCCTAAAAGTGTAAAAGGTTGACTGGGTCAACCTAGTAACCTAAACTAGAAGTCTGGAAGTATTTAAACCTGTACTAGGTCATTTTAGTTTATCTAATTACCTATTCTTGAAAACTTATGCATAAAAATTAGAATTGGGATGACAGAGTTGATCTAATATGATAGACTTATGATAAAAAGAAAGAAATAAACTGAAAGAAATCCTAAAAGGTTTAGTTTCATGTTGAGTTCACTAGAATATATGTAATCAAAAATGCATCATGTCTATAAATCAATCTTGGCTCAAAGAAGATAGAGCATACCTACACTTTTGATTGGGAATACATTTGTTAAGTGGGATCATGACCAATATAGGGATCTAATAGACCCAATTTGGGGATCACTTGACATAATAAACAATGTGAGGTAGGGTTCCAAAGCCTAAAATTTAACATCATCACACAACAACCCTAAAAGAGTCAGAGGTTTAGTATTTCGCCTATGATAATAAACAAGAATGTAAATCTAATCTAGTGCATGCCAAAGCTTGTGGCATAAAGTGAGGGTTAGAAAACAAAAAAAAAACAAAAATAAACATGCATAGAAGACATATGCTCATATAAATTTATATGTAATCCTAATGCATGGAAGAGAGAATCACATCTACATTATCTATCCACTCTTACACAGGACTAATAAAGTTAGGAATACTTACCTTGAAGATGAACCCACTGAGCCTCAATCTCCCCCTTGGCCAAGGAGCTTTGTAAGAGATTATTATGGTATGTAAGGATAATAAATAAAAATTATCTCTAGGATACACAACCTATCTATGAATCCAAAAGACTTCTCCACAAGACAAGATCTATATCTCCAAAGAAAGTATGGAACCCTAAACTTTAGTCCTCAAGTAGAATGGTCAATAAGTATATGTTTATTCACACTTATTATTCTTCACTTTTCTATATTAAAATGGTTGGAAATGAACTTGTATATATAGGTGAATCTTTCCCTAAATCTTTTTGAAAATTTTGGTTGTACAAGGTCGACCCAATGTGTTTTTGGGGATAATTCACTGGGTCTAAGTTAGGTTGGCTGAAAGGCTAACAAACCCAAAAAGTGAAAAATACCCTAAAATATACAAGGCCAGCCATCATTAACCTAGTTTAATCAATAATCAAAATGGAATTAAGGAAATAAAAGGAGGACAGAAAGAGGAAAATGATTGGAATATGTAGGATTGACAAGAATAAGCTTAAGGTTAATGTTTTTAGGAGATGAGTGTGTAGATGGCAAGTGGTAAAAAGGACAATAATATTATGAATCACCAATGGCCTACAAACCCCTTTCTTGGTGCACCCTTTAAGGCATGCACTTAGAGATATTGAAACTCGATAGGTTCTTACAAGATACAAAGAGTTAGTAATTAAATAAAGTTTGAAAATATTGCATCTATTGTTGGCATGTTCAAGGTATATGCTATACAAATTAGGATTAAATGTGCTAATACAATCATATATACAATAGAGAAGATAGCATCTTATGTGTTTATAAGGATGGAAAGGGATCCATAGGTATCAAACAATTACTTAGAAACCACCTACAGAGGTCTCTATGTCTAGTATCCACTTACAGGTATCCCTAGGTACTTAGATAAAAGATTGTGCATTCATCAATAAGAGATAAGTGGCTCACTCAAGTCAACACAATTTATATTTCCATACTAGTTAGGGTGAACAAATACTTCATAGCTCTAGTTTAGGGTTAGAACTCAAAAACCTTGCCTTTAGGCCTATTGGTCTTACACCCTCTCAAAGTAATGCTACTTGAAGACTTGAACAAAGGAAAAAATGGGATTATATAACACCTCAAACCAACATAGAGAGGTTTTTAAATGAGTTTAAGAGGTTTTATCAATATTAATTTTCCAAAATGAAGGTCATAATTGGTCACTATGGCTCAAAATTTCCATGAGGGTACATAAAATACACAACTCTCACCTAAGGAACAACTTGATTAACTCATAACTATAAAGAATAGTTGCATGGGGAGCTAAGAACTTAGAGAGTGTTAAAGGACTTTGTCTAGAATTAAATAGTGGCATTGTTTCATAGGTTAAGGTCCTAAACTTTATGAACCATTGTTAAGAACCCAAACCCCCTTAAACCTCCCTAAAACCCTAATAGTGATCCAATGGAGAAGATCTTGGAGAATTTACACCTAAATGTATTAGGATGGACTAGTAAACACTTGGAGCTCATAGTAAACTCAAATTAGTTCCCATCCATGGTATTGTTATGTATGGACACTTGTATGGACCCATCTAAAACACTCTTTTTAGATGATTTAATGATACTTATAAGATGTATAACTTAGTCAAATGTTGAGAACCATTGAAGATGGTAATGTGAGGTATGTTTCACCTTCTAAAATCATGAAACACTTACAATTATACCTATAAACACTAATATAAGTCTGTGCCAAATAGGCAATCTAGATGTGTTAAAAAGAGGTGGCCTAGTCACTTAAGTAAGGTAGAGTTGTAGGTGTGATATATTTGTATAGCCTATGTCTCAATATAATATGTTGTTTCAGGATTGAAATAGACTCACTTAGTCATATTGAAGGTTTCATTTAATCCTCATATCCATCCAAGCAATGAGTAGTCAAGAGGCTAAGCTAATTGTTTAATAAGCCTTCTTAATCAATAAAAGAATATGCTTATGGGCATAGAGGGACACTATGGGGTAAATGCATGGTTGTGAAACTTATGTAACTACCTCATGAGGCAATCAAATGAATTTCCCATCCACCATGAAGGTTTTGGAGTTTTCCAAGTCATGTTGTCATGCAAGGATGAGGTGACTACTAAATGCTTCATGGAGGATGCCTAATTGAACCACTTTAATGATTTTTAACTATAATGAGGAGAATGAATTGACCAAGATTTGAATGCACATAAACTTCATGGGGTCAATCTTGGACAAAAATAGACTTCACTTCCCAAAAATGATCATTGAAGGCCACTCATTCCATAGGCAACTCATGGAGAAGATATGGAGGACTACTTGTAACTGCCAATTGAAGGGATTAAGGTCATTCATGACCTATTCATGATTTTTCCACATATAATTCTATTCTCATTATTATTCATTCCTATATATATTTAGGATCTAAGGCCATTCTAATGCATCCCTCGTCTAGGTATGATGAAACTATGCCCAAATTATATTTCAAAAACCTCTTTAAATCAGTAAAGAATGATTGTTTTCATGTTTTTTTGCTATCATTAGTGTGTATATGTTTGTTTATTTGTAGAAGTATGAATTTCCATAATCCTTTTCAAGTCCTCTCCTTAACATAATTTCTAGAATGTTATCTTAAGCATATTATGTGATGTGTCAAAGTATTGGTAGTTTTGTTGAAGAGTAAGTTGATTGATAGTGCCTTAAGTAGACTTCATGTCCATTAAATTCAAGTTACAAGCATCCACCATAGCCTTTAAATGAAATAATTATGCTTAAGAGTTCATTAGGAATCTTGATTCAGTCATAATTATTTACTTAATTCATAAAGTTTTGATTGAAGATCAGTTAGATTGGAGAGATCAATATTAGTGCATCACCTCATTAGGTTAGGTTTCTTTCATGCATTTCTCTACCTCTTTTCACCTCAACAAATAAGTAGGTATTACGAAGTGAGCTCAAATTTAATGACTAGGGGGGGATAGTTCCATAAATAAGAGGTTTGTTCCTTTTATAGGTCACCCATAGTATTTGGACTAATCCTATGTTACCCCAAACTTGGAGAGAATTAAACCATCTTTTCCTAGGGGTGCAGTTTGGAGTGTTAATAGTTATGGCATGCCTAGTGGTATAGAGATTCAAGTGAATTGTAGTAAGAAATTGTAGACTTGGATGACATAAAAGAGTTTCAAGAACTTTAGTGGAAGATCTATATTCAAGTTTCATGCCAAAAGTGGTCACAAGGTCTTCATCAAAAGGTAAGGAAGATGAGTTTGTTTAGTTATCTTTGGACATTAGGATTTTATGAACAATCCTTAACAGTCCAAACCCTCTAAAACCATCCTAAACCCTTGGTTTTGACCTAATTAAGGAAATATAAATGGATATGAACTTATAAGGATTATTTTGACCTGGTAAGTTCTTGGAACTTTTGGAGGACTCTCTCAGGATCTTTCCCACCCATCTGGTATGTACTCTATTTGTATAGACAAGGCTTAACATAGGGAATTTGGATTGTTTTGAAGATGTAAAGGATTTTTTATGGATGAAAAAAATTTAATTAAATATATATAGACTTATTATAACTATTTATCCTCATCTCTCACCCCATTTAAGTTCAAAATGTCTTTTGCCAACTCAATCATCTTAGGCAGTCTTAGACAAATAGTGAACATGAAGAGTGACTACCTAGTGAGAAGTGGATAAGTTTGTTTTTGGATATTTTTAAGGTAAAAATAATGGATTATAATATATTTAGAATCTATGTAAGTGTCCTAAAACCTCTTCCATATATTTGGTTAAGCAACTGAAGGCCACTTAGGTGACAAATGTGAAGAATGAGGTCAAGAGGGCTAATGAATGATTGCAGTGGTCAGTACAAGTGTCTAGAAGATAGATAGAAATTCAAGACACACATTATTACTTTAATGGAATTTTTATAACCCCTTTAAGATATTTCATAGGTGTTAACTCTCCCTAGTCTAGTTTTAAGCACTCAAAAAATGCCTAAACATGAAGGTAGTTTCAAGAAGACATTTGAAGGTCTATATGCCAAGTTTAGAGAGTTGTCATGCTTCAGGTGGAAATTTGTCCAAGAATAACTTCCATAACTATATTATTCACTTAATTATTCTATAATTTAACTATTTTTCATGCCTTAACATGTGGCATTATTACCCTTGAGCTCCACTTCTCTCTTTCCTCTCACACACTCTATAAATACAAGCCATTTTGGCTTTTGTATTCTAATTCCACACCTAGAATAGTGAATCCCTATTGGTTTGATATTGTATATTTCCTTTGATATAAGATATGAAATCTATTTTTGAGTTAACAATATATTTTTTATAAAGTTTTAAGTGGTTTATAGTGAAATATCAAGTGATTAGTATCTATCCTTGCTTTCCCTCAATCCTTCCATGTTTGATGCAAGTAGTTTTCAATCTAGCAGACCACATGAAGTTTTGTCAAGTGAATTAGTATATTAAAGTCTAATTAATATCCTTAGTATCTTAAAATTACCTTTACTCCACCCACCTTGAGTAGTTACATGTATGTCACCTCCATATTTTAAATACCAATGTTATAGTAGTTTAGGATTTTGAGACTAGTGTTGTAGGTCATGTTTCATAATGCGATGGTATGGTAGTCTAGTGGAGATATTTTTGATGTATCACCTCAGTATAATATATTAATTTCCATGTTAATGATAACCCTTTTCATCCAATAAAACAATTATTGTAAGTGATAAGCATTTAAGTATCAATCTAGGGAGCTAGCCCTTAAACCTAGAAGTCCACCTCCATCATAGGCAACCCACAGGCCTATAGGTATTCTAATGTTGCCAAAATATTAGAGTAAGATTGAAAAAATAACTCTAGGTTTTAATATTTGGTGAAAAAAAAATACTCAAAGGATATCCCATCCATGGTATTATTATATACGAACACTTATATGGATCCATCTAAAACACTCTTTTTGCATGATTTAATGATACTTCCAAGGTGTAAAACTTAGTCAAAGGTTGAAAATAATTAAATATGGTAATGTGAGGTATGTTTAACCTTCTAAAATCATGAAAAACTTACAATTATACCTATAAATACTCATACAAGTCTGTGCCAAATAGGCAATATAGATGTGTTAAAAGGTGGTAGCCTAGTCACTTAAGTAGAGTTGTAGGTGTGATCTATTTATAGAGCCTAAGTCTTGATATAATATGTTGTTTCAGGATTTAAATAGGCTCACTCCATCATCTTGAAGTTTTAATTCAATCCTCATATCCATCCAAGCAACAAGCAGTCATGAGGTTAAGTTAATTGTTTAATATGCCTACTTAATCAACAAAAGAAGATGTTCATGGGCATAAAGGGCCACTATGGGGTAAATGCATGGTCATGAAACTTTTTTTACTACCTCATGAGTCAATAAAACCTATTTCCCATTAACCATGAAGGTTTTGGTAGTTTTCCAAGCCATATTATCATGCAAGTCAGAGGTGGCTACTAAATGCTCAATGGAAGAGGCCTAATTGAACCAATTCAATGATTTTTAACTGTCATGAGGAAAAGGAATTGACTAGGATTGGCATACACATACCCCTTATGGGATCAAACTTGGACAAAAATAGACTTCAACTCCCAAAAATGATCATTGAAGGCCACTCATCACCTTGGAAACTCATAGAGAAGGAATGGAAGGCAACTTGTAACTACCAATTGAAGGGATTGAGGTCATTCATGACCTGTTCATGATTTTTACACACCTAATTCTCTTCTCATTACTATCCATTATTCTATATATTTAGGCTCTAAGGCCATTGTAATTCATCCCTCATCTGAGTATGATGAAACTGTGCCCAAATTATATCTTACTAACCTATTTAAAATCAATAAAGAATGATTGTTTTTAAGTTTCTTTACTTTCATGTGTATATGTGTGTTCATTTTAAGAATTTTGAAGTTCCATTATCCTTTATAGATCCTCTCCTTAACCTAGTTTCTAAAATTTTATCCTAATTAGGTCATGTGATGTGCCAAAGTGTTGGTAGTTGTGTTGAAGAGCAAATTGGTTGATAGTTCCTTAAGCAAACCTCGTGTCCATTAAATTCAAGTTACAGGCATCCACCATATATTTAACATGAAATTTTTACACTTAGGAGTTCATTAGGAAGCTTGTTTCAGTCATAATTCTTTACTTAATTCATAAAATGTCTATTGAAGATTAGTTAGAGTGTATAGATCACTATTGGTGCATCACCTCATTATGATAGGTTTCTTTCATGCATTTCTCTATCTATTTTCACCCCAAAATATTACTAGGTATTATGAATTGATCTCAAATTGATGCACCATGGGAGCTATCCCCATAAATAATAGGTTTTTTCCTCTTATAGGTTACCCATAGCATTTGGACCAATCCCATGTTATCCCAAACTTGCATAGAGTTGAACCATCTTCTCCTAATGGTGAATTTTTTAGTATTAATAGGTACTACATATGTTATTTATGCTAGTCTAATCATTTTTATCATACATACATGCTTCACTTATTTTTTTAATGTATTTTTAGATTACCATAAGACTTATGTCCTCTATAAAGATCTAGATTTGTTATTATCTACCCCTTAGGGGAAAATACATAGCTTTTGCATCAATAGTCTCACCCATTGGGGGCACCATACTACACATATTTTGATTTACCAAGTTACATATTTCTATACTATATATCACAAATTTAGCATTGATTATATCTTAATATTAATCATCCATACTATTTAGATTTTTTCTGGCTACCACTACTATAGATTTAATTTATGTACATATTTTCTCTTATATGGATTTGTACCACATAATCATGCATAATTTCATTTATACATTTCCTAATTTAGATTTTATTATGTCTCTTTGTTCTTGCATTTGAATATACCATTGTTCTATATCTCTACACCAATTCATTTCATTATGTGTATGCTTTGGACATGTACCCATGTCCTTTTGTGTGCCTCATTTATTGTATATGAATACATTTGAACATGTCCTTCCATATGGATCTAATCCAACCTTGCTTGTTATATGTATATGTGGGTATTTAAACATGTCCTTTTATGTTTTCTCTTTCTCAAAATTAGTAGCATGTGCCCATGCCCTTTGTATTGTGGCCCCTTAGCCTACTTTATGTTCCTCCTATGTTTTTATGTATGCATGTATGATTCATGTCCATGACACTTGTCTCTTTCTTGTGAAACTTACATCCAATTTGTGATGCTATGAGGAACTTCATGCACCTCCCCTTCCTCCTTGGGAGCCTTGATGGACATCATGCCCCATCCCCTTAGGTAGTTACTCATATTATATCTAGATTTGTTGCTCATATACCTTCTTACTCAGGTTTTGTCATGCCCAGTAGGACCATTGTCCTAAAGATATCTTGTTAAGGTGAATTCTAGTCTTGATAACATCATAGTTTCATATGGTATTCTACTCAACATTTAGCAACTCCATTCAAGGTAATTTCTCATTTTAGACCATTATTTTATCAATTTTTGTGTTTATACTTCATGGTCCTTACTAGGTCATATTCTAGTATATTTTTTAACCCGATAAACCCACTCCCTTAGCCTAAAATTCCTCTTAAATTTCAACATCCTCAGCCTATCATGACCTTTGAAGAAGAGGACTTTGTAAGCTAATAATATTAAGAGAGTGAAGGGGAACTTCAGTAAAATAGGGCTAGGTAACATGCCTTCCTAGCCTTTAACACTAAAAATCCCATCCATCTCAATGCATATGATGATATACCCCTAATGCTACCAAAAGTGTTCCCATATTCAATGGTGAAGGTCATGTCACTCCTAGTGAGCATATTAGGGATATCACAAACTTTTGTATTTTTCACAATGTCACTGAGGTTAATATTGCCACTAAACTCCTTACCATGTCCCTCAAATAGAAAGCACTTGACTAGTATAGGACATTGCCTAGAGGGTGTATCACAGCTTGGGATTATTTTAGAGAGATATTGACATCAAGGTTTGAAGATATTAATAATAACACATCACTCATTCATCAGCTCAATGTGATTCAAATAGCCCCCAAGGAGACAATGCATGATTTTAATGAGAGATTCCAAAGAACCTAGCATAGGTTGCCTTCTTTGATAAGACAACCTAAAATATTTGTGTTTCTTACATATCTAAGGGATATTGGTACTAACATATCCATAATTTTTCATTCCATGGGTGGTTACACCTTACTTTAAGCATATGACTTTGTCATTAGAGCTGAGATGGCCTAATACAAGTTAGAAGGTTACCTCCAAAATTTTATATGCCTCTACTACCAAAAATGTCTAATACTACTCCAAATTTTAATCAAATTACTAATTCAAATAAAATTCTATAATTAAACCCAAAAAGTTAGAAGAGATAATTGATTGGAAGTCAAGATATGAAGCTTTAGAGGCTGAAACTAGGCAACCTAATCTGCAATATGGTGTTCATCAAAACCCATACCCCTATCCTCAATAAGTAAATAGGTTCCCACCTAATACAAAACTCAGAAGCTTTAGTTGAAATAAATTTAAGAAATAAAAACAACACAATAACAATAATGTTATCTCTGAGAAGAGATGTTTTATTCATAAAAATTTGCAAATCCAAACATAAGCTTATCTCTGAGAAGAGATGTCCCCTTTCCATTTCAAGTTACATCTTCATTTATACAAATTTTTAAGGTAGCAGGAGGATGTGGAAGGTCATTAATCTCAAGGGAGATTAAGTGGTTTGACTTCCATGATTTATAACAATACAAAATTTGAGGAATTCCTATTTTTAAAAACTTACTATTTTTAGACTACACTACTAACTTGAAATTTAGGGCACTTCCATTGGGTTTTAAAGGGTAAAAATCCATTTATAAAATATCCATGTCATCTCATCACTTTATCCTCATTCTTATCTTTCCAACGGTTCAAACGGTGAGTCGATTGGAGCTACGGTGCAAAATTTATGGCTCCTAAAAGTCTTACCACCAATTGGTGTAGAACCATCACCCAAATGATCACCTAGAATGTTACCCAAATCACCACCTTAGCAATATGGATTAGGTATAGGTCAAGTATATCCTAGCTTTAATATTCATGTCAATACATACAATCCAACCTCCACTTCTAACATAAGATCAATGGTCTCAATGCATAGTAACTTTGTACAAGGGGATGAATGGTAGTAAGGTTAATTAATGGATGAAAATGAAGGTAGGGAACAAGATTTGGTATCTAAAGTAGGATTCACTCCTCAAATATCAGTATAAGTTGAAGTTATCATACAAGCAAGTGAAAGATGACAACCCCAAAAGGTGAACCTTACAAGCTTTCTATTTGAAGATAATTATGTCCTCATTCAAAATTATTTAGTTGTAAATAATAATAGAGTAAAGAAAAAGGCCTTGGGAGATGACCATGGTGTGTGTACAAGATCAAATAACCCTCCTACAAGGTAGCAAGGTGTGACTACAAATGTGATAGTCTCTACAACTTCTGCACCTTTTTTAAATCAAAATGTTGGAAGGGATACTCAAGGTGTTCCAACACCTCAATATCAAGGCATGCCATTTCCCTCAATGACAAAAGAAAAGGTAAATTCTCCTCTTTGAATATTGATTATTCTTTGAAAAGTGCTAAGGCATCTATGTCTCTTTAGGATATGCTTCACTTTCCTAGTCAAAAATGTCTCCTTCAAGAACAACTCTCCCAAATTCATGTTATCCCTCAACCATCAAGTCATGGTAATGTTTCCCTTACTAATTCTCCTAATCACATTGTTGAACCATCTTTCAAATCTGAAAATCCCCCACCCTTCTACCTCACTCTCATTATTGGAGACAAACTTGTTCATAATTGCATAGTGGATAGTGGAGCTAGTACTTCAATGATGCCTAAGGTTGTAGCTAATAAATTGAGCCTAAACTATTAACCATATAGTAAGTGAGTAATTTAACTTGATGGGACACTATCTAAATCAGTGGGACTTGTCAAGGGTTTGAAATTTTTTATTCATGATTGTCCTAGCTTCCCTATACTTTAAGACATTATTATTGTTGACTTGCCAACTCACTTTGTTATCTTCATATCAAGGGAGTTCATAGCCAATATAGGAGGCTACCTCTCAGTTGGTTGGTCCTTCTTGGCCTTCAAGAAAAGGTAGAGAGTAAACATAACCATCAAAATTCAACCACTAGCTAAGTTTCATATTGAGCCCTATGTAGAAGTAAGCTCTAACCTTAATTACACAATCAATGATCAAGAGGACTATGTTGTGGATAATGGATAATCCTCTAAGACTTAGGGCGTATCTAATCTATTTATAAATGAGTATGGTAAAGACACCCATGAATATGATCCATACACTTACTTTGAGCAAAATTATCTTGGCACATACATCATCCATGAGAGAAGTGATCAACAATCTGAGGTATGCATTGATGCTTCTTTTCCACTAGCTTCTAAGGGTAATTACCTCATTAATTTACATGACGATGAAAGTTTTCCATGCATTTCAGAGAAATTTAGTAAGAAATACAATGCCATTCTACTTGCATTTGATCGAGGAGTCTTTGAACATGGTAGCCATGAAGAAGAATATGACCTATGGTAAAGGTTTTATGCCATAAGTCAAGAGCTCAATTAGATGAGTAAATATACTTTTCCTCCTAAGAAGTGTGTATCTACTGATAGGGTTGTTAATGAACCTAACAATTAGGTTGTTGAGTATCCTATTGATACTAAAAGAGAAAGTCGTATCAAACATGAGGTTAAGTGTCTAATAACTGTCATAGAAATTATAGTCATGAAGGAGTCTAATGAGCATAGGGTAGATATGTTTGTGTTTGAGGAGTAGTCCAAATGACAACCTAAGGCTGAATCATTCTTAGTACTAATGGAGTGGAAGGAATACAAACTTGGTCCTATACATCATATCCTATAAGAAGGTAATGTTGAGGCAACTTTGACCACTCCCAAGTTGTATTTTTGGAAGGTTAAATTGGATATGATAGAATTAAAATCAGATGCAAAGCCAATAAATACTCTTGGAGGGTAGTATGGAGCATTATTAAAGACTCCAAGTAGCACACTTGTAGATAGAAGAAGACATAAGGATGGTAAGTCTTTATACCATCCACATAAACAAGTGTTTGTTGATAAGCATGCTACACATGATGAATTAATTTAATGGAGTATAAATCGGTACCATATTTGACCTTGGTTGAATCATGGTAAATTGTTCTTATCCTCGAGAGCTTGAGGTCTTGTACACACTAGGGTAGGTATGCTTTTCTTTTGTTGTGTGTGTTTTCCCTAAGTGTTCTTAAGAAAACATGTGTTTTTGCTTAGGTGTGTTGTTTTGTGTGTTGTTTTCTATTATTTTGTGTGGTTTTAAAATAAATTCAATGTTTAATATTATTCATAGGTGAATCCATAGACCAATGGATAGGAGTATGCTACTAGTCTTTGGCATAGCTTGCTTGTTACCCCTATTAAATCACTAAAAATGTTGACTAATTTGACCAAAATTCAAATTATGTCAACCCCCTATAGTTGAAAACTTGATATAGGGGTCTACTAGGGTCTTGTATGTGTCCCATGGTCTTAATAGGGTCAAAATTATGCTTTATCTTTGTCATATTTATCCTAGATAGTCCTATGTCATTTTAAGGTCATTTTGAGCATTTATTGAACTTGTATGGTTTGTCATAAAGGATAAGTGCTTCAAAGTGTTCTTTAACATCCTAAATGTTATATTATTTTTAGAGGTGGTAGTCTTGGATTAATAAATGTAGGTTATACATTAAAAACAAGAAGATCAAGTAGTTTCATATGGTTTTAGTTGGTGTAAAAATTATGCCATAGTCCTAAAACATGTGGTAGACTTTAGAGTGAATATTAAAGTCCTCTAAGTCCATTTCCATGCCTTATAGGATTTGACAATCTTGAAAATTTCAAAAAACCATTCTACCCTTCCATCATTATCCTTTGCATACAAAAATAATCAACCAATATTTGCATGATACAGACAGGAGGAGGTGAGTTGGATCAAATTTTTTTAATGGATGATAGTGGTATCTATCTAATTCAAATCCATGTAAATATTCATAGGGTTGGTTCTTTGTGCTTTATGAACTCTTACTTAGAGTGTCGGTGACTCTTTTCTACCTATTCATTCCCATAACCTTTAGGTTTCCTCTCTATTTGAATATTTATTTGAAAAATAGGTGGTATACATGATCCCAAATATCATGATCACATTTATCATGTGATTCTTAGTTTATTTTTCACATGTGATGTGAATGATTTGGCATCAACATTATACCTTACTAGTTGAAGACACATTGAGGTCTACAAATAATTATTTTCATTAATTATAAAGGTTTCTCTCTCCTTTAGTGGTTTCAAATCAAAGGATATATCATATATTTAACCTATCTAATAATGGTGATCATTTTCCATTCATGAAATTCTTTGTCTCAAGAGTCTCTTTATGAGATGCAAGTCTTAAAAGTTACACATAGTCAGTTTTTTCTGTAGAAATCATCTACAGTCAGATTGAACTAGACTTGAGTAGTCACATTCATGGAGAATAGGGGTTTTAAAGGCATTGAGAGGTTTCCAAATTGAGGATAGTAAGTTTGAACATTAAAAAATTATTTAATATTGGTTGTGGAAACCAATTCTTTAATATACACAATCATGTATTAGAATGTTCAACTATAAGAAGTATCTAGAGAGGTTGAGCAAAGTTAAATAATAGGTGTTTAAACTTGTTTGAAACCTCATTGAGGTATAAGAACATGGAGAGTACCATTGTGATTATGGTGAATGTCAAAAGATGGAAAATAGACCTTAGATCTTGATCACAGGATAATAAAATTGCTAGAGAGAGATATTACCTTAATCTCTTTGAATCATTTGTTGCTCACATACTTGACCTTCTCATAGTGGAGTATCTTGAGTATTGGGCAGTCTTAGTTGTTTCCATCTTGTATCCCAATCATAGAGGAAAGGTTTTTAAAAAATAAATGGTTTCTTGATCTAAGGGAGAGTAATTTTTGAAAGTTTTCTAACTCAGGTGGGTCCTAACTTGAAACATTTAGTGAGTACTATGTTAGAATGACTGTGAGCAACCTAACTTACAATGGTGAAAGACTACATGGTTTTTATGCATGAGAAAAGCCCAATAAGAGTGAAAGAGGACTAATGCCTCAAATTAAAATAGAATTATTTAAAACATATTGGTCATGCATAGAGCATCAATTACAGGAGTATTTGAAACCTCTTAAATGGAAACCTGCATCCTGACTATAAACCTATCAGGTTGATGATGAGAAATAAGAGGTATGGCCTACAAGTCTAGATGTTCATTTAGGGTGGAAGTTTTCCAATGATCTTATGAGGATAATTATATATTAATGAATTTTTCAATCATAATGAACATCTACAGAGGCTTTTGAACTCTCTTTGATTGTCACCTATAAGTGACCTAATCAACACAATCTACTACAGTAGCCAAACTAGGCCTAGTTAAGTGAAGAGAGGTGGATTGAGAAATTTAGAATGAGTGTTGATGAATTTATCATGATATTATCACCTTCACAATTTTTTCATAAATTTATTGATATCTTTATACTAAATAAATAGAGCAAGGGCAAGTTTCACACCTCAACCTATAGTCAACACAATTCATGGACTAGTGTAGGCTAGTAAAAAGTGTGAGATTTGAAAATTTGGAAGAGGTTTGGGGTATTAAACATATTTAATAATACATTCACAATTTTTATATTCACCTCATGTGATTATTAGAGCAAGGAAACAAGGTTGAGACTGATTTTTAAACTTCAACATATAAATAGTCATAAACCCTACATAATCACATAGTTTTGAGAGCCAATTTTTAGAGATTAGAAGAGTTAAGTGACCTATGGGTGTGTATTAATATATTAAAATTGGTTTATAGTGTCCTTGTGACCCAATGTAGCCTCCAATATCTTCACTTTGATTTATAAAATAGGGTATATAACCTTTGTTCTATCTCAAACAAAGGACATTCCTAGGTAGTCTAGAATGTAGACTTGGTGAGAAAATGGTAAGAGGGTGTGTTGGGAAGTCTCAAAGATTTTTAAAAATATATGTGGATTTTATAATAATGTAAAAAAACATGGATAACTATCCATAGTCCAATGAAACCCTTAGAGGGGTCAAATATACAGCTAGCAAAGACTAGGCCTATTAGGCCTAAAACTAGGCCTATGACCTACAGGCATCTAACTTGATCTATATAACCATGATAGGATTAAAAATACCTTTAAGACCTTTAAAGTAAGGTGGAAGACTATTTGGATCCATTTTTATATATAAAACATCTCCAAGTTGATTAAATTTGTCCTATTTCACCTCAAACCTATGCAAAATGTATTTTAAAGCTCGATAAGATAGTTTCAAGCACTCACATATATATGGATAGGTTGCATGGTGACCCAAGGATTTGGGAAAATTTGAGGAGGTTCATAAGATTAAAATTTATGGAATTTTTGGGGAAGTTGGATGTCAAGTTTTTATGAACAAACCTAAAGAGTCCAAACCCTCTAAAAGCCTCTTAAACCCTTGGTTTTGATCCAATGAAGGAAATACCAATGGAGATGAACTAAGAAGGAGTAGTTTAACCTAGAAAGTGCTTGGAACTTGTGGAGGACTCTCTTAGGATCCTTCCCACCTATTTGTTTTATACCTTATTTATACAAACAAGGCCTAACATAGGTTTTTTTGAGGAATTTGATTTATTTTGTAGGTATAAAGGATGTTTTATAAATGAAAATTAGTTAATGAGGTCTATAGGACTTATTATAACTATATATGCTCACATCTCACCTATTTAAGTTCAAAAGGTCTTTTTTTTAACTCAATAATCTCAAGAAATCTTAGATAGATAGTGAACATGAAGAGTGACTACCTAGTGAGAAGTGGAGAAGTTTGTTCTTAGATCTTTTTAAGGTCCAAAACATGGAGTATAATATATGAGTATTCTATAAAAGTGTCGTAACACCTCTTCTAAATATTTTTTTGAGAAATTGAAGGGAATTTAGGTGACAAATATGAATAATAAGGCCAAGAGGGTTAATGAATGATGGTAGATGGTGAGTACAAGTGTCCAAAAGATGGATATCAATTATGAACACATCTTATGAATTTCATGGAATGTTTCTATCCCCTTAATATATTACATATGTTTTATCTCTACCTATTCCAATTTAAAGAACTCAAAATATGCCTAATCATGAAGGTAGTTTCAAGAAGACATTTGGAGGTCTCTACACCAAGTTTGGAGAGTTTTCATGCTTTAGGTGGACATTTTTCCAAGAAGTCCTTCCATAACTCTATTATTCACTTCATTCTTCTATAATGTAACTATTTTTAATGCCTTGATATGTGGCATTATGACCCTTGAGTTCCACTTCTCTCTCTCCTCTTTTTATTTAACAAGCTATTTTTTTTGAAGTGTGAAGTGTTGTATAATGAAAGATCAAGTGATTAGTATTTATCATGGATTTCCCTCAATCCTTCCATGTTTGATGCAAGTAGTTTTCAATCTAGCAAGTCACATGAAGTGTTTTCAAGTAAATTGGTCTATTTTCAAGTGTAATTAATATCATTAGTGTCTTTAAATGACCTCTAGTCCACCCATCTTGAGTAGTTCCATGCATATCACCTCCATATTTTAAATACTAATGTTAGAGTAGTTCAAGATTTTGAGACAAGTGTTGTCGGTCATGTTTCATAGTGTAATGCTATGGTAGTATAGTGGATATATTTATGATGTATCACCTTAGTATAATATCTCACTTTATATGTTAATTCTAACCCTTTTCATCTAAGCAAATAATTAGTGTAGGTGATAAGCATTTAAGTATCAATCTAGGGAGCTAGCCCTTAAACCTGGAGGTCTACCTCTATCATAGGCAACCCACAGGCCTATATTGATTCCTATGTTGCCCAAATATTAGATTATGATTGATAAAAAAACTCTAGGGTTTAATATTTGGTGATAATAGTACACTCAAAGGAGATCCCATCCATGGTATTAGTCTGTATTGACACTTATATGGATCCATTTGAAACACTCTTTTTGCATGATTTAATGATACTTCCAAGGTTTACAACTTATTCAAAGGTTTAAAATAATTAATCAAGGTAATTTGAGGTATTTTTCACCTTCTCAAATCATGAAACACTTACAATTATACATATAAATACTCATACAAGTCTATGCCAAATAGGTAGTCTAGATGTGCTAAAAGGACGTGGCGTAGTCACTTAAGTAAAGTAGAGTTGCAGGAGTGAGCTATTTAGAGAGCCCATATCTAGGTATAATATGTTTTTTTAGAGTCTAAATAGGCTCACTTAGTCATCTTGAAGGTTTCACTCAATCCTCATATCCATCCAATTAGTGAGCAATCAAGAGACTAAGTTAATTGTCTAATATGCCTACTTAATCAACAAAAGATGTTTGATTTAACAATCTTGGGAATATTGGAGTATTATTCATAATTTAGTTAAGGGTATAGATTAATAAAATTAGTTAATAATTATTCTATAATTAACCTATTGATTTTTTAATTCTAATTTCTATTTAGATTTTCTAAAAATAGCAAATGAGTAAGGAGAAATATTACTTAGCTTAAAACTATGTTGATCCAATAGAGATAGAGGCTAATACTAACTATGTAGGACTATGACACTATCAAAAATTAAGATCTAGACTTTGTTTTCAGATTGGATATGAGTGTTGGAATTAGATATAAGTGTCACTAATGTTGGAATCCAACTCTGCTACTATTATCTTGAGGATCTGAGCTTTTTGGGTTTTGTTCGATAGGTCTATGTGACCCTATCTGTGAAGTTTAGGAAACTAAAATTTTGTAGAGCTTTTTGTAGAGCATATTCTTTCTTCAAACCCTATATTCCATTATGATTTGACCAATTTTGAGCAAGAAGGGGGTGTTAGTGTGTGTAAGATGCACTAGACATGCTTCACACCCCATTTGTGGGCATGTTGCCTACATACCAATACTCTGAAGAGGGATCAAGCCATATGTAGTTCTCCTACTTGATGTACTTTAAATTATTAAGTGTATGAATATGAAAAATTTTAATATTAATATGGATAGGGATTGGTTTAGGAATTTGAATATGCTTGTAAGTGTATTGGTTGGTTATATGTAGAGAATAGGGAAGATTGCTTGAATAGTCTTCCTTGTATTCTTGTTTGCTTAGTGATAGTTGCCAACCTCTTCTAAATGATCTTTAAATTAGATTTTATATGGATATATTGGTCATAAATTGAATTTTTTCATGTTAGGTCAACAAGAATAAGGATGGGGAACTAGAAGAAATTGAATATTAGGGCCATAAATGGACTTGGATAACAATGTCAAAAGTGGACAAGAGTGGAACCAATGCTATACTCCTAGTGTGGCACTATTGTCCTAAGTATATGGGACTAGGAGGATGAATTATTCATGGAAAGAGGAGTCTATCTCAACTAGGACTGAGTCTAGAAGGCTATGGATGATTGGGAATTAGTGAAAATAATCATAAGAGGGTCATGAGAGAAAACAAGAGGGACATATGGGTTGGGTGTCATTAGCCATGCTCAAGTTACTAATTTTTTTCATTTTATGTGACTATATTTGCCCTCCTTTATTTTAGTGATGTAGCAAAGCAAAAAACTAGGATAAGGGAAAATAGAAAGCATACCTGAACATACCTACAAGGGTGAAGCTCATGAAGTTATGTGATTATGGGTGTGCATAAAGAGAGAACACTATTAAGTGTAAATTTGTAATAGAAAATAAAGAGTAGATCAGTTCTTACTAGATGTGTTATATCTAAAATAAGAATGTACAAAGTTGGGTAAGACAAAGAGGAAGATAAATGAACAAATATACCTCACTAGGTATGCAAACTAATACAAAACTTGTTGTGTTATTGAGTAATGTTGGATGTGTTGGGTGATGTTGGATGTGTGATGAACCAAGAGTAATATCATGCATTGAGATGAGTGCTCAATTACCTAGAAGTTTCTCAAGAATGTAAATTCTATCCCTTTGGCTCCATCATCACCTACGAAGTGAAGCTAGATGATCTTGCATGTGTTGATTGATTTTTGGACTATCTGTCCAATCCCTCTGAATAGGTAGATCAAGAATACAAGGGATATCTAGTATTTCCAATCCATCAATACCTTATGAAGTGAAGCTATAAACTAATATCGATATGAAATGTGTGTCGTATGAGATGGCTCTTGAATCCCATGAATGTACTATGATCTGATAATGTTGGCATGGATATTTGAATGTATACTAAAAATTAGGCCACTCTTAGCCACTCTAAAAGATGAATATTAGGCTTGTATGGAAGCCACTCCAAAAATTGGTGCACTAGGATTATATGAAATCCACTTGAGAACTCAGGAAATTGAGAACTCAAGAAGTTAGGCTTATATGAAATCCATTCCAAAATAATGCCAACCACCTACAGATGGAGTAAGGCATGCAACTACTAAGAATATATGGGTAATGTGGAACTCAGAAAGAAAGAAAGAAAATGTGTTGTGCACATTTCCTCTAATCATTGGTGTCTAAAACATGAATATGATCTAGAATTTGTACCAACTACCCTATCTAAAATTGAAATTGAGATCCATCATTTCATGCATGATGTCCCCTATATATTTGTTTTATGAGTAAAACTTATACTAAAACTATTGAATATGGTCTAAATTGTAGTTGATAAAACTATAACTAAACTTACCTTTCTATCTATTTCTATAAAATCTAGTTTTTCTATTGTTTAGATAGAAGTGCCAAAAGTAGACACTAGTAGCACTAGCACTATTGTCCAAGTTGGGTGCTATTATTCAAGGCCAAATTTGGTAACTATTCTAGATTCTTGACTATCTTCCTAGCCTATTCTAACTGGTTTGATGTCTAATTGTTGTTTTGGGTGTTCTAAATGCTATATTTTTAACCATTAGGAGCTCTGGTCTCTATGACAAAGACCCTTGTTTGTGTCCCCCTCTTTTAAGGGTAAGAATGAAGACCCTAAAATGACTTCCCTTACAAGAAATATCCCTTCAAGTGTGTTATGTTGCAAAGATACATGATATAGCAATGATAATTGATAAGATATCTCAAGATATAGCATGGTTTGTATTTAGAGATTATTAGATCAACAACGGTATGCCTAAATAGATTTAAGAATCTAATAACATGTGCAAAGTACTTAGCTAGAAGTCTAATTAGTTGTTAGTTGTTAGATGTTAATTGTTAGTTGTTAGTTGTTAGTTGTTAGTTGTTAGTTGTTAGTTGTTAGTTGTTAGTTGTTAGTTGTTAGTTGTTAGTTGTTAGTTGTTATTTGTTAGTTGTTAATTGGATGGATAGAGGGATGGATCATGATGTCCATCATGGAATCTAAGAAATTAATAATAATTCATGATATGGATCATGGCATTTCAAATAATGAGAAGAAAATAATCAACAAGCACACAAGGTAAGAAGCAAGAAACATACAAGAGTGACCAAGGCTCTAGGCAAACAAGGGACATGGGCACATGTCCCTCAAATAATTAATCAAGCATACAAGTCATGTTCAAATTCCACATACACATATAATTAAAACAAGTAAATTTAGTGTGGAATCCATAATCACATAGAAGAGTACAAACAAAGGACATTGGCAAATGGCTTAATGAAAACACATGAATAGAATCAAAGGACATTGGAAAATGTCATAAGGCACTTATAGGATACAAACAAGAAATTAGAAATGTAATCACATCAAGCTACTCTAAGCAAAAAAAATAAAGCATGTAATAATTGGAAGTATAAATACATCTAACTAGTCAAAGCAAAAAGTGAATGTATGCAAGACATGTGTAGTATAAGGCTAGGTATATGCTAAGAAATATGTAAGTGTTATGTACTTAATGAGTGTCAATATAGTAATCTATGTATGATAGTGAATAATGTACATCAACATGATAACTAGAGTGTGTGGTGTAGGAATCACATAACCTGGATGGTGCAGTCATGTAGAAGATGCCCCCAGTGGTTATGTATATTGATGTGTGTCTTGAATGTAGAATTAGGATGCACCCTTAATGGGTAGAGTGAAGAAATCAAAGAGTTGGATGTCACTACACACACTCAAAATAAGATCAAGTGAAACATGATAATGTAGATAAATTGACAAATAATAGCATAAAATAGCAAATGTAAGGTTGACATGATAGTAGAAATGTAAATCATGGATTATGCGTACAATCAAAATATTTTTGATATTTTGGCATATTTAAATGTTTTTATATTTTTTTTTAATTTTATATTATTTTTGTATTTTTTGATATTTTTAATTATTTTTGGTATTTTGAAATAAGTTATGTACAATCAAGCATAAGATACTATGTATAGGAGATTTTGAAAACTAATGTATAATACAATGTGTGAAATGAAATGATAGATATGGAATCTTCATAGATGCATAATATTCATTGTATTTTTAAGTTTTTTCCTTCAAGTGAGGCTAGATGATACACTTTAGGGCTGAGCTTTTTTGTAATAATGTATGGACCTAGCCATATTGGTTTGAATTTTCCTTTGATTTCTTCTTTGACATTGATATTTTAAAGATTTTCTTTGAGAATAAGATCATTAACTTTGAATTCTCTAGTGTGAAATCATTTTTTGTAATATCATTGTATACATTGTTGATAAATTCTGAGATGTTCTGTCACTTGAATGCATGTATGGTATAACTACTTGAGCTAGTGTAGACACTTTTTATGATATTGGTCATCAATGAGAATACCTCTTAGAGAGACATGTAGAGATGGGATTTCTAATTATAGTGGTAAAATTTCTTCAATGCCATAAATAAGGTAATAAGGAGGGGATCCTATGGGCATGCAAATACTTGTATGATAGGCCCATAATGCAAAGACTAGTTGATTGTGCTAATCATCTCTAAATTTGGTTACTGTTTTGCTCAAAATTTTGTTGATAGTTTTATTGGTAGCCTCTTCTTGACCATTTACTTATGGGTAATATGGAGTTGAGAATGTGTGTTTAATCTTATATTTTTTACAAAATTTCTTGACAATTTTATTCCTGAATGATGTTCCATTATCAAAAATAATGGTCATAGGTAAGCTAAAGCATGAAATAATGTAATTCATGAGAAAGCTACAAATGTTATCACTTATAGTAGATTGAATTAGAATGGCTTCTACCCATTTAGTAAAGTATTTTTTGGCTATGATTATGAATTTATGTATGTTGGCAGATTTAGGGTTAATTTTTCCAATAAGATCAAATCCCCATAACATGAATGGTCATGGAAAAATGATAGGCTACAATTATTATGATGGCGCATGTTGTAAGTTATTGTGTCATTGACATTTATCATAGAATTTTTCATATTTTAAACATTAATATTTCATGGTGGGCTAGTAGTATCCTTGTCAAAGTAATTTGTGTGATATGGCTTTTCCACTGAAGTGTCCACCACACTCACTATTGTGTATTTGTGTAAGATCAACTTTGGCTTCCATTGAAGTTAAACATTAAAGTAATTGTCCATCGAAGGATCATTTAAAAATGTCTCTACCTATAATTACATAATGGAGTGATCATTTGTGTAATTTATATTTGTCATTTTAAGAAAAAGTGTCTAGTGTAATAGATTTGTTTAAGAAGTTATAAATATCAGAGAACCATTCTAGAATTATGGAACTACATGTAGTGACTAGTATGGATAGTGTGATCAAGTCCATATTGGATGTTTATGGTGATTACAATCATTTAATTGTGAAAATAGCTTGATTATTGTTAATGTCAATAGGAATCAAAGATGCAGCACTTGCCATTGCATCTGCGTGCTAGTTATCTTTTCTAAGTATACTTTGAATAGAAAAGTAGTTGAATTGTGATGATAAACATTATACCATGTTTCAGTATGGGATAAGATGTTCTTCTTTTATCTGGTAAACATCATTCACTTGCCACAAGTTAGAAATAACCAAAGACTTAAATAGATATAATTTGGAGAGATTGGGTGGAAAATAGACCTAAAATAAGTTCTTCATATTATATGGTATTATTGGTGTAAGAGAAACTTAATCGATATGCAATAGGAACTATGTGACCAAAAGGGTTGATAAAGACAATGCCTACACCTCCACTAAATACACATTGAGAACCATTGAAGAACATGGTCCAAGTATCAGAGTGAGTGAAATAGGTAGTGAAATGATTTTTAAATGTGTCACTAATAAGATTAGTGTCTAGGAGTGGTATGGCTTCCAAATGGTGTACAATAATTTGGCCCTTTATTGATTTTTGGAGAATTATTTTTAATTCAAATTCTATTAATAACATGACCCATTTTCCAACACAACCAGAGAGATGTGGTTTTTCCATATGATACTTCAAGGGATCTACTTTTGTGATAACCTAAGTCTTGTTATTTACAATGTAATGTCAAAGTTTTTGTGTGGCAAAAACTAGTGCTAAACATATTTTTTCTATTACAGAGTAATTATTTTTGTAATCAACTAATGTGTGACTGATGTAATAAACTACTCATTTGGTTTGTTGATCACCATGTTATGCTAAAAGTGCTCCTAATGCATGGTCTATTGTTGAGATATATAATAGGAAAGGCCTATCATGTAAAGGTGGTACTAAGATAGGTGGATTAAGAAGATATTGTTTAATTGTATCAAACATTTCATGATAGACTAGTCCTAAACAAATTTTGTATTTTTCTTTAGTAATCAATTGAATGATTGAGTTTTATCAGCAAACTAAGCTACAAAATGGTGGATTTATTTTGTCTTGCCCTGTAGGGATCAAATTTGTTTTAAGTTCATAATAGGTGGTATGTTGATGAATTCTTTGACTTTCTTAGGGTCAACCTCTATGCCACATTAAGAAATAATGAAACCTAATATTTTGCCTGATGTAACTCCAAACACACACTTTTTTGGGTGTAATCAAACATTATATTGTTTGATTCTTTGAAATATATTTCATAAATCAATAGCATGATGTTGTCATTGCTTAGATTTAGCATGTTGTCATTGCTTAAATTTAGCTAAGATATCATCGACATAATCCTCAATGGTATGGTGAATCAAATCATGAAATATATGTGTCATGGTACATTGGTATATAGCTCTAACATTTTTAATCTTAAAGGTATGAGAATGTAACAAAATGTACCCCAAGGTGTTGTAAAAGACATTTTCTCTTGATCTTCTTTAGCAATTTTGATTTGGTTGTGTCCTGCAAAACCATCCATAAATGATAACATTCCATATCCGACTATGGAATCGATGATCATGTCAATGTTAGGTAAAGAAAAATAATCTTTTGGGCATGTTTTATTTAAATATTGAGAATCTAAACAACACCAAATTTGTTCATTGGGTTTGACCATGGGGATAATATTAGAAACCCATTCAGGGTGTGTTACTGGTTAGATGAAACTAGTATCTAAGAGGTGTTGGATCTCATCTTTGATTAAGAGATCCACCTTAGGATGCATTTTGTGAATATTTTGTTTAATTGGTTTATAATTTGGGTATAAATAAAGCCAATGAACTATTAGGGATGTATCAATTCTTGGCATATTTGAGAAAGACCAAGCAAAGAGTTTTGGAAAATTTGTTAAGGTTTGACGGATATTTATATTTTATTCCTTGCATAGAGTAGTGGCTACTAAAATAATGTAGGGATCCTGGTTAATTCTAAAATTGAAATTAATTATTTCTTTGTTAAGCAATGTGGAATGATCAAGTGTGTAGGGAGTGGTAGGAATAGTATCATCTAAATCAACAAGTATGTCTTGTAGAGAATCTAGACTTTCTCTAAAGTATGCATGAGCATTTGTGTGATGTGGAAATTTATATTTATGATAGCAAGATGGGAGGTCCTCATATTCTCTGAGAAATTATTATAGGGATTCATCATTAGATAATTCATATAATGTGTACATATCTAGTGATACCATAACATCAATAAGATCAAGATAGATCAATGATAATGTTGAAATGTGATTAAAAGTGTGATTAAAAGGTTAAATATCTATTGGGCATGCGTAGATGTAGCTTTTGTGACTAAATTTTAGACATGCATAAGGTTTAGAAGGGACTGCATGCATATCATGAATCCAAGGCCTACCAAGTAATAGATTAAAATTTGAGGTCATTTGGCATGACTTGGTAAGTATTTGGCAATGTCTTAGGTCCCAAAGTAAGTTTTAGTGTTATTTGACCCATGAATTTCCATGGAATGTTGTCAAAACCTTAGATGTTCATATCAAAATGGTCTAGATCATGAGGTTATATATTAAGACATTTAAGAAAAGAAATATTGCAAATGTTAAGTTTCAAGCCGTTATCAACTAATACTCTCTTTACCCCCACATCATTAATTCTCAATTGAATATATAGAGGTATATATTGTTCAATTATGTCTCACAAGGGTAAATCCTCTTTTTCAAAGTAAATATGCTCTTCATTCCATTTTATTATTTTGAGGATAGAGGCAACATAAGTTGGTTTGGAAGAAATAGGAATTCTAGTACTGGGAAAGGCCACATATAATACATCTTTGTAAACATCCAATCACTGAAGGAGCTTGAGAACTAGAACTGTATCAAAAGGGGTGCTAACTTGAGTTATAAAGCTATAGTCATGGGTGTAATCAACCTACCTATCTTCATAAATTTGGGTGGTAACATGTACCACATGATCTACTATAGGCATAGAGCTGGTAGTAGGTGTGGGATAAGAGCTAGAAGGACCAAGTTTAAAGGGAGGAGGGATAGATAGAAACCCTAGTGTTTGTTTGTGTTTAGTAGTGAGTAGCCAATTAGTTGTTTGTGTGTGTGTGTGTGTGTGTGTGTGTGTGTGTGTGTGTGTGTGTGTGTGTGTGTGTGTGTGTAGAAACCATGGATGTGGAATGAAGTTCATGTAATTAAAGTACTAATTTATACAATAATATGTTTATAAAGAGCAATCCATATGATATATAGCAAGCAAGGGAGAGGAAGCATGAATTTGTGCATGAGTGCATAAAGAAATTTGACATGTATTATGACATTTCTAATGTGTTTAGCATGATAAACTTGAATTTGTTCGGTATGAGAGATAAAGAGAAAGGCATATAAATCATGAATTTGTGCATGAATTCATAATAAACTCTAGCATGTGCTATGACATTTCTAATGCATTTAGCATGATAAACTTGAAAAAATTTCCATATGAGAAATAGAGATCAAGGGATATAAATCATGAATTTGTGAATGAATGCATAAGAAAATTTGGCATGTGCTATTACATTTCTAATGCATTTATCATGATAAACTTGATAAGATGTCCATATGAGAAATAGAGAGCAAGAGATGAAATCTTGTATTAAAGATAAGTAAACTTTGCTTTGAAGGAGAGGTATTGTACTATGTTTAACAATGACTTTATTAACATCATCCCCTATTATGAAAAATAAGCATGAAATGTAAAGAATGAATCTTTGTACTAACATATGATAAACTTCATCATTCATGTACATGATAGGAACAATCATGGTCTCCTTATTTTTTTTAAGAAATGTAAGAAAAATTTGTAGATAATTGGGATCCATTTGTAAGATCTGATTTGAGAATGTAAGGTGGTATCTCACAAGCAATAGGACCTAGTGTATGCAGCTAGGGTTTAAAAGATGAATAATTTGAATAACTACTATGAAATTTTGAAATTGAAAGTGAATTTCTAAATTAGATATGCAAGTAAAAAAAATTATAAATTTATTGGAAAATGCTTGATTGGATAAGACCTAGTATGTGCAACTAGGGTTTTGAAAGAAAAATATTTTAAAATTACTATAGAATTTTAAAATTTAATGATAATTTATTATTTTAATATTTAGGTAAAAAATCATTAAAATATAGTTAAAACTAGTAGGAATTCTATCCTAGGGTTTTTATGCACAAAAAAAGTAAGTCGGGTTCACCAAATGATTTAACAATTTTGGGAATTTTGGGAGTATTATTCTTAATTTAGTTAAGGGTCTGGAGTAATAAAATTAGTCAATGATTATGTTACAATTAACTTACTTATTTTTTAATTTTGATTATTGTTTATATTTTCTAAAAATAGCAAATGAGTAAGGAGAAATATTACTTAGCTTAAAATTCTATTGATCTGACTGAGATAGAGGCGAATGCTAACTATGTAAGACTGGGACACTATCATAAACTAAGATCTAGACTTCATTTTTTGATTAGATAGGAGCACCAAAAGTAGACAAGAGTGGCACCAATGCTATAGTCCACCTCTACCACTATTTTCCTATAGATTTGATATTTTTGGGTTTTGTTTGGCAGGTCTATGTGACCCTATCTATGAAGTTTCAATAGTTGGAAGTCTGTAGAGTTCCCTATAGATCAAATTCTTTCTTCAAACCATATCTTCCATTATGCTTTGACCAATTTTGAGCAAGAGGGGGGGTAGTGTGTGTAAGATTCACTAGATGTGCTTCACACCCCATGTGTGGGTATGCTACCTACATACCAATACTTTGAAGAGGGATCAAGCCATATGTAGTTCTCTCACTTGATGTGATTTGTGAAATTAAGTGTATGAATACGTAGAATGCTAAAATGGATGTACTTGAGATGGCTAGGGACTAGTGTGGGAATTTGAATAATCTTGTAAAAGTATTGGTTGGTTGTATGTAGAGAATAGGGAAGATTGTTTGAATGGTCTTGATTGTATTCTTGCTTGCTTAGTGATAGTTTCCAACCTCTTCCAAATGATATTTAAATGGGATTTTATATGGATTTATTGATCATTGATTGAATTTTCTCACGTTAGGCAGGCAAGGAGAAGGATGGGGAACTAGAATAAATTGACCATTGGGGCTAAAAATGGACTTGGACAATAATGATAAAAGTAGAGAGGAATGGAATCAATGTTATAGTCCTAGTGTGGAGTTATTGTCTTGAGTAGATGAGACCTAGGGGGATGAATTATCCATAAAAAGAGGAGTCTAGCTTAGCTGGGACTGAGTCTAGAAGGTTACAGATGACTGGGAATCAGTGAAAATAAGCCTAAGAGGGTCATTAGAGCAAGCAAGAAGGACCTCATATGTTGGGTGTCATTAGCCATGCTCAAGTTACCAATTTTTGCATTTTATATGACTACAATGTTCATGGGCATAGAGGGCCACTATGGGGTAAATGCATGGTCATGAAAATTTTGTAACTACCTCATGAGGTAATCAAACCCTTTTCCTATCCACTATAAAGGTTTTGGTAGTTTTCTAAGTCATTTTGGCATACAAGGTGGAGGTGGCTACTAAATGCTTCATGGAGGAGGCCTAATTTAACCAATTAAATGATTTTTAACTATCATGAGGAGAATTAATTGACTAGGATTTGAATTTACATACCCTTCATGGGGGCAAACCTGGATAAAAATAGACTTCAACACCCAAAAATGATCATTAAAGCTCACTTATCACCTAGGTAACTCATGAAGAAGGAATGGAGGACTACTTGTAACTACCAATTGAAGGGATTGAGGTCATTCATGACCTATTCATTCTTTTTACACACCTAATTCTCTTCTCATTATTATAAATTCTTATATATATATATATATATTAGGATCTAAATAAATTGTAATTCATCCCTCATCTGGGTATGATGAACCTATGCCCAAATTATATCTTGCAAACCTCTTTGAATCAATAAAGTATTATTGTTTTTAGGTTTCTTTGCTATCATTAGTGTGTAAATGTTTGTTTATTTGAAAAATTTTGAAGTCCCATTATCCTTTTTAGGTCCTCTCCTTAACATATTTTCTAGAATGTTATCCTAAGTAGGTCATGTGATGTGCCAAAGTGTTGGTAGTTGTGTTGAAGAGTAAATTGGTTAATAGTCCTTAAGTAAACCTCATGTCCATTAAATTCAAGTTACAAGCATAAACCATATCTTTCACATGAAATACTTATGCTTACGAGTTTATTAGGAAGCTTCTTTTAGTCATAAGTCTTTACTTGATTCATAAAGTGTTGATTGAGGATCAGTTAGAGTGCATAGATCAATATTGGTACATCACCTCATTAGGTTAGGTTTATTTCATGCATTTTTCTATTTCTTTTCACCCCAAAAAATTAGTAGGTATTATGAAGTGAGCTCAAATTGATGCACCATGGGAGCTATCCCCCGACAAACTAGGGGTTTGGTCCTCCTATAGGCTACCAATAGCCTTTGGAACAATCCCATGTTATCCCAAACATGGAGAGAATTGAACCATCTTCTCATAAAGGTGAATTTTAGAGTGTTACTAGGTACTACATATGTTATATATGCTAGTCTACTTAGATTTATCATACATACATGCTTCACTTATTCTTTTTTGAGTGTTTGTAGATTACTATAAGACTCATGTCCACTACAAAGATCTATATTTGTTACTATCTACCCATTGGGGTTAAATACATAGCTTTAGCATTGATACACTCATCCATTGAGGGCATCATATTACACAAATTTTGGTTTGATAGGTTACATCTTTCTATACTCTATATCACATATTTAGCATTGATTATATTCGATATTAATCATCCATACTACTTAGATTTTTTTTTTGGCTACCACTACTATAGACTTAATTTATGTACATATTTTCTCTTGTATGGATTTGTACCACATAATCATGCATCATACTACATAGTTGTATATGGTGTTCTACTCAACATTTGGTGACTCCATTCAAGGTAATATCTAGTTATATACAATTATTTTATCAGTTTTTATGTTCATACTTCATGGTCCTTACTAGGACATATTCTAGTAGAGTTTTCAACCCCATAAACCCACCCCTTTAGCCTGAACTTACTCTTGAAGTTCAACATCCTTAACCTATCTTGACCTTTGAATAACAAGAGGACTTTTCAAGCCAAGAAGATCAAGAGAGAGAATAGGAAATTGAATAAAACATGGTTAGGTAGCATGCCTTCCCTACCTTTAACAATGAAAATCCCATCCATCTTAATGCATATTATGATATGCCCCCTAATACTACCAAAAGTGTTCCCACATTCAATGGTGAAGGTCATCTCACTCCTAGGGAGCATATGAGAGATATCTCAAACTTTTGTAGTTTTCACAATGTCCATGAGGTTAATATTGCCATTAGACTACTTGCCATGTCCCTTAGAGTGAAAGCACTTGAATGGTATAAGACATTGCCCAGAGCGTGTATCACAACTTGGGATGATTTTGGAGAGATGTTGAGATCAAGTTTTGAAGACAAAATTGATCACACATCACTCATTCATCAGCTCAATATGAATGAAAGAGCCCCTAAGGAGACAATGCATGATTTTAATTATAGATTCCGAATAACTTGGCATAGGTTTCCTCCTCCCATGAGACCACCTACAAGCTTTATGTTTCCTACATATCTAATGGCTATTAATATTGATATAGCCATAATGTTATAGTCTATGGTGCTTACATCTTACCTGAAACATATGACCTTGCCATTAGAGCTAAGATGTCCTTATACAAGAAAGAAAATTGCCTTCAAAACTTTCTATGCTTTTGCTTCTAAACATGTTTTTTGTTACTCCAAATGTTGCCCAAATTCCTAACTCAAATAAAAAGTCTAGAACTGACCCTAAAAATATATAAGAGATAATTGATTGGAAGACAAGATATGAAGCTTTAGAGGCTCAAACTAGGAAACCTAATCTATAGTATGGTGTTCATAAAAAACCCTACACCTATACTCAACAAGGAAATATGTTCCCACCTCAAAAATATGGCCAAGGTAGAGGTCAAGGATATCCTAATTTCAATAGGCCTACCAATGTATACAATCCAACCTCCACTTCTAACACAAGATCCATGGTCATGGTGTACAATAACTTGGTGCAAGGAGAGGAATGGCAAAAAGTTCAATTCATGGATGCAAATGAAGGTGGGGAACAATATTTCATTGTTCAAGGTGGAGTTACTCCTCAACTATCATCATAAGATGAAGTTCTCATGTAAGCAAGTGAAGGATGGTAGCCCCAAAAGGTGAACCTTTTCAAACTTTCTAGTTAAAGATAATTATGTCCTCAATCAAAATTATTCAATTGTAGATAATAATAATAAATAAAAGAGAAATGCCTTGGAACATTCCCATGGTGTTCCTACAATTTCAAATAACTCTCTTACAAGGGAGCAAGGTGTGACTACAAGTGTGACGATCCCTACAAATTTTACACCTTCAAATTAGAATGTTGGAAGGGATACTCAAGGTGTTCCACCACCTCAATCATAAGGAACTTAAATTCCCTAAAGGACATAAGAAAATTTAAATGATCCTATTTTTAATATTGATGATTCTTTGAAAAGTGTTAAGGTATCTATGTCTCTTTGGGAACTGCTTCACTTGCCTGGTCAAAAAGAGCTCCTTCAAGAAAAACTCTCCCAAATTCATGTTATCACTCAACCATCAAGTCATGGTAATATTTGCCTCACCAATTCTCCCAATCACATTGTTAAACCCTCTTCCAAATCTGAAAAGCCTCCACCCTTTTACCTCACTCTCATTGTTAGAGACAAACTTGTTCACAACTACATAGTAGATAGTGGATATAGTACTTCAATGATGCCCATGGTTGTAGATGATAAATTGGGCCTAAAATATGAACCATATAGTAAGGGAGTACTTTAAATTAATGAGACATTAGCTAAGTCAGTGGGACTTATCAAGTGTTTGAAAGTTTTCCTTCATGATTGTCCTAACTTCCCTATACTTCAAGACATTATGGTTGTTGACTTGCCTACTCACTTTGATATCTACCTCTCGATGGATTTCATAGCCAAGATAAGAGGCTATCTCTCATCTGATTGGTCCTTCTTGGCCTTCAAGATAATGTATAGATCAAAGGTAACAATCAAAACTTAACCACAAGCTATTTTTTATATTAAGCCCTATGTAGAAGAAATCTCTAACCTCAATTGCACAATCAATGATCAAGAGGACTATGTTGTAGATGATGGAACATCTTCTAATATTGAGGTAATATTTTATCTATTTCTATATGAGTATGGCGTAGACACCTATGAATATGATCTATACACTTACTTTGAGAAAACTAATCTTGGCACATACATCATCCATGAGAGAAGTGATGAACAATCTAAGGTATGCATTAATGGTTCTTTTCCATAATCTGCTAAGGATAATTACATCATTAATTTATATGATGATGAATTTTTTTTTAGCATGGTAGAGAAAGATAGTGACAAATACAATGCCATTCTACCTACATTTTATGGAGGAGTCCTTGAACATGATATCCATGAACAAGAAGATGACCTATGGCAATGGTTTTATGCCAGAAGTCAAGAGTTTGAGAAATTGAGTAAGTCTACTCCTCTTAAGAAGTGTGTATATGATGATAGGGTTATTGATGAACCTAAAAAGTAGGTTCTTGAGTGTCGTATTGAGCATGAAATAGAAAGTCTTATCAAACATGAGGTTGAGTGTCTAACAACTATCATAGAAGTTACAGTCATGAAGGAGTGTAATAAGCACAATGTAGATATGTTTATGTTTTAATATTAGTCCAAACCTCAACTTGAGTTTGAATCACTCTTAGTCCTAATGGAGTAGAAGGAATACAAACTTGATGGCTTACTTTATCTGCAATTGTTGGCACTATCAAATAGTCCCTGAGCTATATACCAGAGTGCCTAAGAGGCCCTTAATCCATTTTTCATTTCAAAATTTTTGAGTGGCCCTAGATCCATCCTACATGGTTTTATTTACATCACACAACTTCACTTACCTAGTGAAATTTCAATTATAGATATATCTAGTACACGTGGATAGGTAATAATGTTTATGGAGTCATAGCCTACTTGAGTTCTTGATCCACCTACATAGAAGGGTTGGATAAGCCATCAGTCTAATCCAAGTTATTCATAGATTATGATTCATCAATTAGGGGTGGGAAATGAAGGATTCAAAACTAGATTAAGTTCTTGAGCCACCCACACATGGGGATTAAGCAACCCATCATCTTAGTCCAAGTTATTCACCATTTTATCACTAGCTACACACATAGGATGTCACCAACTTTTCTCATTGGTTCAAATACCCAAAAAAGTGTACTCATTATTTTCCTCTCTCTCTTATCTCTCTACTCATTTCTATATTTGCTTTTGATATTTCTTAATTAGGGACTGATTCATTCGTGTTTCATTTATAAGACATGCAATGGAGCATGTTTTGTATACATAGACCTAGATTCAAGGGCTTCACCTCTTATCTAAGTCCAGGTACACTTATTTTTCCTTTATCATAGTCATTTCACTTTGAATCATTTATATAATAAATGGGGGGTAAATATAGTCATATAAAATGTCACTTAAGTGCAATGAGCATCACTTTATACCACCCTATCCCTAGATTATCCCCAAACCTATCTTAGGGCTTATTTTGATCCTTACATAAATTTTGTGTGGGTCTGGCCCATCCTCAGATGTAACAAGAATAGTCCTAGACCATATCTTAGGCATCCAAGCCCCTAGTGCACTAGATTCTTCCTCCTAGACACTAGTTTAACCCTTTGGACATTAGCGTACCATACTAGTGACCAAGGGAATGTGTTACTATCCCTTATTTATTTGCTCCTCCAGTGGACATATTACCACTTCTCAAGACACCTTAAATTTGGCCTAGACCTATTCCATATTCAAAAAGCACCAAATTAGTATACATACACTACTTTCATCCTTTTACCCACTAAATGGAAATCAGATGCAAATACTCATGAACAAACTCAAAAATATTTGTGTAAATCAAGGTCAATAATCCCTATTATGCCCTACTTCTACATATATAAATATAAAAAATTATTAAGTTTTGATTACTTAGATTTCCAATCTCAATCATGCTCAAAACATTCAATCCAACATTCTTACTAACATTCACTTACACTTATACCAAGCACTTAGGTGGGAGAACTACATCGAGCTCGATCCCCTCTCGAGGTATTGGTATGTAGGCAACTCTTAACAATGTAGGGTGTTGAGTTCATGTTCATCCTATCTAGATAACATTACACTTTTGCTATTTATGCTCCTTAAATACCTTAACAACATAGATATCTAGGCTTTTGCTTTGAAATTATTTAAAATAGGTCATAGGCAATGAATCAAGGTTCATCCCCATAGCCACAAGTGTCTCAGACTTAGGCAAAGGCATATCCAAAATATCATAGTCCTTAACTTCAAGGGACACTATCACACCCTTGAGGACACCAGTGTAATGTATCATTATCTAGAGGATTGCACTACTATCTGGGAGGAGTTTTAACTTCATATTCTAGTTTGTGACACTTTAATCAGCCTATGTACTAGTTTTTAGCCTCTAATTCATTCATCTCTTTTATTTTTTAAGTATATACTTGTTTTATTCATTGTTGTTATTATAATAATCAAATCATGTCAATTATTGTACAAATCAATGGATGTATTTATTACATATTTATTCCCTAATTTTCATATTTCAGCACTTTAACACCTAGGGTTTTAAGCACCATAATCCCCATAAAATTTAAATTCACTTTATATACTTATACATTTTGTATTGAGCCATGTATAATATGGTTAATTTTATATTGTAATTTTTATAACGAAAGGGTTAAGGCACTAATAAATATCATCCTTTTGGTTTTTAAATGTATTTGTGCTAAAAATGGATACAATTTCATTCTGCATTTTTACTTCCTACATCACAAAAGTAAGAAACAAATAAAATTAAAATTAAAACATAATCATACATAAACCTAAGTAAGACTATTAAGAGTGATGCATGACACCTAATGATACTAGAAGCAAATCTTAATATAATTAATTAAAAAATAAGAAACTAAGTAAATCTATTTATCGGTTGAACAAAGTAACTACCTTTTTTTACCAAATTTTTCCATTTAATTGATTTAGAGGAAATAACTATGATCCATAAGAAGAATAATAATTTGAAATTAATATACCTTTTTAACTCTACTTCTCCTTTGTATTACATCCATTATTTATTTATGTACTATTATGATTGGTACATTAGCTAATATTTAACAAGTTTGAGCTCCTTCTCATTCTCTAAGATGAGTGTGAAGGACAATGGCTCAATGTGAGCATAAAATTTGATGAGACATCCCGCTTTTAAATAAAAAAATATTTTCCTTTCTCAAGGTTCAAATCAATTCTAACTATTTATATTGGTAGGCTTATTTTATTTTTTCTCCTCTTCTATAAAATATTTTGGAATCAAACCTCATTCTAACAGTTGATGCCATTTTATTTCCCCTTGACAAGGTATCTATTTATCCTCACAATCATATATTATTATAAATAATATCATGATGGATGGGTCTTCAGTTGTAATTTTCTTCTTAGGAAGAGATAATCCTTCATTTTTCAACTCCATTCCCTATTTTTCCTAAGTACTTGTGCTATTATCTAGTCTACTTTATTTTTTAAAGTAGGACTTTGCCTTTCATTAAGGCCCTTGAAGAGGTACTCAAGACCCAACCCCAAAAAATCCTAACTAAAAATATAATGCCACTTGTGAGAAATATTTTTTCCTTGTCAAATTTATTTTATTAATCGCATTTGAATACCCCTTAGTATATGTAGGAATTTTAATTTAGTTCCATCCTTGTTTGAATATTTAAAACCTTCCTTGTAATGTTAGGGATGTTAAAATAGTTTACTAAACCAAGATTAATCATAATTAATAAGGGATAAAATAATTCAAAGTATAAATTATAAAAATTTCAATATTAGAAAAATAAGTTCATAGGCTTTTTAGGAAAGTTATGGGTCCTAGCTAGTAGAGGCTAGCCTAGGGTTGGTGGATTGTGTAAGTGGGTAGAGTGTGGAAGTGAATTTTTAGGTATATTAAATGAAATTATAAGAATCTCATTTGGGAATGTAAGGAAATAATTTCATGTATAAGAAACTGGGTCTATTTGTGCAAGTAAACCCACAATACACATAAGAAAAATAAATGAAAGTCTAAGGAGGAGAAGTATGGTAAATTTAAGAAGATTGGATGTCATTGTAAGAAAGGTACCTTCCATGTAAGAAAGTAGATCATACATTAATGATTTTTGGTGGAGCTTCTGTAAAGTATTTTTCTATTTAATTTCCAATATTTTACTTGTTTGGGGGTTGAACATCCCTTGTTAGAGTTTGGTTGAGGAATCTTGTTGGAGGAAGAAGCATGGAGAAAGGTTTTCGAGATTATTCTTGAGAAATCTTGGAGGAAAGGTAAGCCTATTTTTTTCACTATTCTAGGTTTTTTCCCTTACTTTTTAAAATGATGTGGGCATAATAACTCTTTGTTCCTAAGTTTTTAAAAGGTTATAGGAATGTGTTGTTTCTTATAAGAATTTTTAAGAGTGTTGTGTCAGTTATTAAAACACTTCTATCTTGTATTTATTTATAGCATAGAATGCCTACATGTAATAGAATTAATTACTCGATGAAACTAGTTTTGGACTTGTTTGAAAGTATTGTTAATAAGTGTATTTATTAGATTTAAAATTGTTGATAATAAATATAGCTTTTAATTGCAATAAATTGAAGATAATTAATGTGAGAATCTTGGGTGTAAGAATTTAATAAATACTTTTTCAAACAAATAATTTTACCCTAATTATAGTTGGATAAATACATTTGCAATATCTATCTCTTATTCATTGAGCTACGTTATTTTGTATGGCACTATTGTTTAATAAAATTTATAGTTATTTATTGATAAAATAAAATGTGTAAATAAATATGGATACATACATACATACATGTGTGTGTGTGTGTGTGTGTGTGTGTGTGTGTGTGTGTGTGTGTGTGTGTGTGTGTGTGTGTGTGTGTGTGTGTGTGTGTGTGTGTGTGTGTGTGTGTGTGTGTGTCTATGTGTGTGTGTGTGTGTGTGTGTGTGTGTGTGTGTGTGTGTGTGTGTGTGTGTGTCTATATATATATATATATAATCCAATAAAACTATTTATGTCATTCCCCATATGAAATGATTTTATATATAATTTAATTATATATGAGGATTAGATCACGGTCAAACATTTCCCAACCCTCATCTCTACATAGTAGGGGACAACATTTTTATCCCTTGAAACCACCAAGGGATATTGCGACATGGCATCCTATCCATGGTGACCGTGGGATGCCTGATCAACTAAGTACATAATTGGTTGGGGTAGATGGTTGGGATGTGACTCCCCACCCCCTCCACTCTTAATAAAGGCACAACATGCCATTAAATTCTTTTGATTTTTTACACAAATTATCTCTTGTACACACACATGTATGTATTTATATGTACATAAATCTTCCCCTCTATATGTTGTGAGGTAGAATGTAAATTATACAGATACACCTATTGGGATTGTGCATATGAACATATGTGTGGGTGTGTGTGTACACATAAATCTTCCCCTCTATCTATTATAAGGTAAAATGTAGATTATATATATACACATATTGGGATTGTGCATATAAACACACACACACACATATCCTCCTTCTCTATTAGAACATGAAATCCTTTATTCCTTGAAACCATAACCTATAAGGAGAATCAAATAATGAAATAACCAAGTGAATAAAATAAGCAAGATAAAATATGCAATTAACTTATTTCAGGGTTTAATATCTCAGGGTTGGGGATTCTCCTAATCTAATAGATGAGATCATTTTCTTGCTTTTGGGAGAGGGTTCCCTTTTTCATTTTGAGTTTTAAATTTATAATTAGTTAATAATGTATTAATAACCCCATTTAATGTTTTGGAATTTTATGACTCATATTATATCTTAGCATGCCCCATTATGTATTATTAAATTATATTTAAGTTCTGGATAAAATTGAAGGTAAGTTATATTTTATGCATAAACTAGGAAAAAATCTTATTTGGTATGTATTGGCTAGGAAAGTTGTAACTGCCCCATCTATAAATAAGTTTGAAGGTAAAATATAGAAGATAACTATTAGACTTAAATGTAACCCATATTATATTTTGAATGAAATTGAATTTGTGTCATAAATCCTAATATTCAAATTAAAATTAATTATTATTATTATAAACCTTGTCTTTAGAAGAAATGAGTTTTGCATCAACACTTAAAACTAAATGAAAAAGTGAAATCTTTAAACCTACCAAAAATTAAGCAATTAAAGTTTTTAGTGTTCTACCACTCCATCATTAGCTTGAAAAATTGGATAATTATTCAAACAAGTTTTAAAGTCACAATGTGATTTAGTAAATAAGTGTTAAATGTACTTTTAAAAAGGCCAACGAAAGTAACTACGAAGTAGAATAAAATAAATACTCACTATTGAAATTTATTAAATTTGAGATTTGAATAAATTTTTAAATGGATTATAATTAGCATATCTATGATTAAATGATTTGATTACTGAGAACTATAATTAAAATGGGTCAGATTTAAAAATCATTTTTACAAGTAGTTTGTTATTATTTTTCTAGCTTATAAAAGTTGGTTTGGAATTTAAGTAAAATGAATATCCAAAAATGGAATTTATCAAATATGATAATTGAAACACTTTTTAAGTGGATTAAAAATACCAGTTCAATAGACAAAAAAATATTATTAGTTTTTACAATTAAAAATAGATGGATCATAAAACCATTTTCATAGATAGTTTTTTAGTGTATTTTCTATTTTTAAAAGTCATCTAGGAATGCTAGGTGTTTTTTATAACATACTTCCTCAAAAAAATTATCTAATATTACATTTTTAATTTCCTTAATGTAAAAAATATGATCAAACCTTTAGAATAATTTATTTATTTCTTGAGAAATTTATTTTATAATTATTTTGTATGAACTTTATTAACTCAAAAAATTATTTAAAAAATGTTTGTTTTGAAACTGTTATTTACCTCTGCAACTATCTAATGTTTCTTCTATAGATAAAAGATGTAGGTGAATTCTTTATACCTCCTTTACTATAAAAAGTGAATCAAAATCATATAATATATTTATTAATCATTTTTTCTAAATAATTAGATGTAATTTTATTTACATATTACTAGCCTATAACTGATCTACAAAAAATTATTTGTAATTGTCACTTACTTTTATGAATTATTCAATGAAAGATTTCATGAATAAAATTTATTGATAATTTATATACACTCTTTTTATCCTAATACATGCATTTAAAACATAAGTTTCATTTATTGATTTTAAATATAATTTATTGATATTAAACATAATTTATTTAAGTAGTTTTTTAATTGCTTTATGCAAGCCTAGGGAAAATAGTGTTGGTTGTAGAGTTAAGAGTGTTTTATAAATAAATAATGAATTACCTTTTTTGGAATTGATAGTTATAAAAAATATATTTATATGTTTAAATATGTCTCTTTTAACCCTTAGTAAGGTTTAATTGTGCATGAGCTAGCTAATAGCCACAAAGTTACCCTTAAGGGTAACTGTGAATCAAAAGTTGAGTGGTTGAGTGGCCAAGATCCATTTCCTTCATAATACAAATAAAAATAATCTTATTAACTAGTGAACTAAAAATAACCCTAATTTTTTCTATGAAGGTGAACATAAACAAATATGCAGGCAATTCAAGAAGTGAGTGTGGGCACTAGTAACTAGATTTTAAGAAACTTTCCCTTATGTGTTAAGCATTATTCCCTATCTTGTTAATGTTGTAAGATGTAATTTTAGTCAATGTGTGTGTCCCTAATAATATAACTATGTGGTGACTAAGTTATTAAAATAATTCAATAAACCTTAGAACTTGGTGATAACTAATTAATCATTATTGTTGATGAAAACACTCATTAGAGGTAGAGTTACTCTTACTAATGTGAGATTAATTATTGTTTAAACTTCTCAAATAACTAATGACTGATATAAGACTTTCCTTCTTATTAGTCCTAATAATAATTTATTATACTATTATAAGATGATATTTTTGTGAGAGCACAATGGACTAAGAAGTTGGAATTACTCTATATCTCTCTCACTAACACCTAAGCATGGAAATGAATGTTAAGGTTTTATGATAGTGAATGATTAATGTTCTATTGTTACATTTATAGAGGTTATATAAGCTTATTGAGTCTTGATATTTTTATCCCTTTCTTGGCTTAGTTATCCAATTCTTTCAATATGATGTCTCATAGTGGATATAATCACTCATTCAAGTGGAAAATTACATCTGACACTGATGTTTTAGGAGAAGATATGTAGGTTATCCAATTTGAGTGGGGCATCAGGTTCTAGGTTTTAACCTAGGATATATTTGTCTTATCACCAATCCTCGAGTTAGGATAATTCTCTTTTAAATGGCTCATTAGTGTAAGATTTAAATAAACATTTATGTGTAAATCTATTTCCTAAGTATTATCAGCCTTACTAATATGCATATTATATAAGAATTGGTGTGAGATTGTTTATTTATAAATCATACACAACACCTTAGTTTTGAACTTGATAAATAAATTAATTGAAATAAGGTTTATATGTCTCACAAATGAATTAATATTCTACCACTTCAAAGGTGGTCGATTACTTCACATGTTTAATTGAATCATATACTTTTTCATAATGTTGTAAGTTACTATTAGGACTTTATTTTTGACATGACAATAACTCTGTGACTTTTTTGACACATGTTTTTAGGTAAATAAATAAAAAAATTATTAATAATAAAAAATACCATGTTTTACTTTGGCTTTTGAGACCCTTTTTTGGGGGCATGATAGACAATGACCTCAATATTGTTCATGTGTAGGTTTTTTTTTTGTCTTAGTAGGAAATTTTATAAGCCTTATCCTTGTTTATGTATTAATCCTCTAAAAATCAAGGAAGATCTTCAAATAATCCAATGTTATCATCCACTAAGGGCTCACTAATAATTTCTTACCATAATTGTTGTTTATGAAGAGTTAGAGCTTTAATTTTTGAATATGCAGTAACATCCTCAATTGTAGTCAAAATACCATTAATTTCCTTTACCTCCATGAATTAAATTATCCTTATTTCTCTTATTTTTATGAACCCATTTAGATAACAAGTCTCATGCATTTTATAATTTTGTTCTCATGCCCAATCTCAAAGTAAGAATATCCATCATCATTAGAATCTTCAAGAAAACTATGTTTGGGTGGATCATTAGAAAGGATTGATATTTTTATCATGGTCTTCATGTATACATAGAAAATATAGTCCTCAAACTTTTCTCTTAGTGCTAAAGGATATCTCTACTCATTTTATTTTTGGGGAATTCTCATTTTTGTAAGAAAATCCCCTTTTATATGTCTCATTATTACAACATGCCTGAGAAAAGACATCAAAAGATTTAAAATCTAGAGGATTCAAATGAATACCTGATATCATTGATTCTTTAGAAAGTGAGTATATCATTTATTTTGATTACACCTCAACATATTATTAAATATCCTATCTTACATCATGCTGATAGAAGACACTAGCATTGACCCTATCATCTCTTCTAATAGAGGTCTGATTTTTAACCATTTTATGATATATAGCCTTAGGAATTATAGGGTATTAGAGAGGAAGTGAGTCATTGTTAAAATATTAATTTTTTCTTTCATATTCTTTATAAGTTTTAAGCTTTTTTTGAAATTATTTAGGTTGGTATCCACACCCTGATACTTGATTAGACATTGGAATGCTTGGAACAAAAATTTGACTATGATATTTTTGAAAAAATAAATTGAAGGCCATAAACTCATTTGAAAACTCTCCTATAATGATTTTGTCTTAGCATTGGGATCATAAGATTTATTGGGTGGTATGTTAGGTGGGTCCTTATAGATATAACTTTGGTAATAATGGGGAAGATTATACAACTCAAGAATAAAAGGAGCTATAGGTACTGGAGCAAGGACACTAGCTTGTTTAATATTTCTCTCAGCTATGACAACAATTTGATATGTATTTGGTAGCATTTTCCTTCTTAAGTCTTGTACCATGACAATAACATATGAATTTAAATCTCTTATATAATATAAAAATGATGTACCTGATAAGGTTCTAAATTTAATAAAGATATTTTTCCTTGCCTTCTCAAATTTGAGGTTGAAAGCGATCATGTACTCCATAAGAGTTTTCTTGATTGTGGATAGTTTCTCAAAAAGAGAAAGCATATACACATCATCCTTTATCTATTTATATAATATTTCTCCTAGTTCATCCCATGTTAAGATTGAATGTGAATCCAATGTCCTAAATCACTCTTGCACAATTCATTTGAGAGAAGAAATAAAGTAGCCTAAGGGTTATATTTTGTTTTTTAATATCATAGATCATGAAAACATGGGCCACATCTTGAATTTGGTGAATGGGATTGATAGAATGATCTCCATAATAAATAAAAAGTTTTTTAAATACTACACAAAATATATCATCCCATTTTTACAAAAACAAGGGGATAGAAGAGTTCTAGGAGACAAAAGGTAGTGTCCTTGATTAAGCCATAGCTATTATTATATCTCAACATTTATATTTTGAAAGAAGGTAAGGTTTGAATATTAGATAATGAGGGGTTTTGACCAATGAAGTCCCTAGGTGATTGGAACTACTTAGAAAATTAATAGTAACTAAGATCCTCATAAAAACCTTGGCCAAAAAAATATCAGTGGGATTTTCATGAAAAAATCAAATAAAAATCAAATTTGGTCCCATTAGACATGTCAAAACTATTGATTGTCTAAAATGTCCAATTGAAATATACTCATATAATAACAACAACATGAGATCTCTACTTAGTGTGGGATTATTCATTATAGAGAACCTTTAGAGATAATAGTCATATTTTAATATTTATAATCTACCTAAACTAAAGTGTATAAAGGGAAATTGGAGGTCGAAAGGGAGGGAGAAACATGAAATGAAATAGGTGATGCACTAGAAAATAAGTAGGAGGATATCCTATCTATATGAACACAATGTTATTATTATCCTAGAATGGAAATGAGCAAAACATAATGAAACAAAATTCATGGAAAAAATACAACTTGAATATGTGCATGGATTTGTAGAAGCAAGACAAGGGCTAAGGGGAATGAAAACAATAGCCATAATAGATTATATCAATTTAAAGAAGTATGAACATTAACATTCTATTTCAATGTGGGCTCATGATTTTCTTACATGGAAAATAGTAGAGACTCATTTATGAATTCTAAAAAATAGTAGACCTATGAATCTTAAGAGATTGACCTTTGATCAAATGAGAAAAAAATTATATATAACAAGGAGAAGAGGAAAGAGAAGGACAAAGCATTAAAATATGTGATTTATGAATCCAAGAATAGGTTAATATCTTTGCTTACATGTTTTATTTTTTAGCTTATTCAAAACCTCCTCTATAGATATGATGACTTTAAGACTATAATTGGGGCATAATTACCCTATTCAAATACTCATCATAGTCTATATTGTCTTTATGAAGGTTGCTCCTTGTCTCAATAATAGCTATTTTTTAAAAAGAGTAGTTTGACGATCTTTTCTCCTTAACCAAAATTATTTGATCTTGTATAAATACTTGCACCTTCAAATGCCTAACCAAGGTTAGTGAATCTAATCTATGGTTTTGTCATTTTATAATGAATAAAACCTTGTTTCTATCAATTTCAATCAACCTGTGCTTGAGAGATCTTAATAAGAGCTTTATACTGCATTGATTTTCAAAGAGAGTTGATAAATTCATAAGGATATCTAAATGTATAAACAATTCCTTATTATTCCATATACTTATATTGAATTATCATCTTGTTTAATCAAATGGTCAGATATAAGTACTAAAATCTTTATCTAGTGATGCGAGGTGTTTCTCCAAGTTGACGACATCATTTTTACATAAAATAGCTCACATTACTATAGTATCAATAGATCAAGAGTTGAAGAGGAATTTTAGCTACTCAATCCATCTCATACCATTGATTTTGATAAAATAAAATAATATTAGGGGCCCAAATCTTACACATTAATGTTTTCTCCTTGTATAATTATGGACCCATGCCTTTTTTGTAGCCACTGACATTGCTTGTATCTATTATGGATATAATGATTCAAGATGCTCCTACCTTCATCAAGATAACTCAAAATTTCCACTTGTCCTTTGACTCATTAACCATGACCCACAAACACCTTTTAAAGTATTACGTCTTATTATATTTTATGAAATTAATTATTAGATATCAACACCATTGTTATAATCTAACAGTGCAAGATTAACATCGAAAAACTTACTTAACTCCTACTTGTCAGATGTCCCTTTGATTGTTCACCCACCCCAACCCCCACCTCATATATAGATATAGATTTATATTTATATTTATATATGAGGTCGTATATAAATAGGGGACCCCATATCTGGATGGGAGAAAGAGCCATATTGGGATGTCAAGGTTATGGGTCCCACTCTACATAAATTTTGATATTTTCAAGATAATTTACTCTAGAGCAATGGTTTAAATCTTTACTGAAGGATATCAATTTGATAGTGCAATGGAAATCCTTGATTATTTCATTATACCTTATCAAAATATCTCACACCATTGGATATGAGAAGATCTGATAACCCAAGATCTTCACATAATTTAAAGAAGTTCAAGCCATTGGTCACACTTAGATTGAGTGACTTGAGATTTAAGAAGTTTATTATTAGAAATTGAATCAAATACAAAATGTCTAAGCCAAAATATATTCTTATCCTGTTCTTGATCATATGAATCTTGATTAATTATTGGCAATGAAACAAGCTTGAGTCTAATGATATTCCTAAAAAAATGAGTGACTGACAAAATTATTTAACAATAAACATCTTTGTCAAATGATTAAATTAATCATAGTAGAATTATCATATTCAATTTACTTACATATATAATTCATTATTTATTTACTTTATTCATCATATCACATTGCATATCAAAACATAAAAAAATATTCAATTACAGTAGATATCAAAAGCTAAGGAAAAGGGCATTCATGATTTGAATGAATTTTACTATTTTTGGTTTTCATTGAAGAGACATGATTTATAATTTTTAAATAAAAATCATTTATATTTATTAATGTCTTAATCAATTAGGACATGATTTATAATTTTCAATATTGTTTGAAAAACATTGAATGAGATCATAACAACGGACTTCACCCCCCAAAAAATAGCATTTGTTTATGTACTTAGACCATTCTTATACATTCTAACAAGTTTCCATTTTAAGTATGAATTTCAATCTATAAATTAAAATCCTTTAAATGTTTTTCCTTTTCAAATAATGTTTAAGTATTGTGTAAACTTAATTAGATTTGCAAATCAAAATTATTTTTTGATGCAGATTTAACCATGTGTTATCCTTACAATTAATTTTCTTGTAATTCAATTTTTAAACCTCCCTCTCCATGTAAAAGTGTTGAAGAATGATAAATATTGTGGAAATTATTAAAATTATTAATTGAAGCATTCAAACTTGGTTTGACACCTCTAATTTTCAAACTTACTTTGCATACATTTACTTCTCTTAGTTTACCACTTTGTGATTTCCATGTGATGGTTATGGTAAGTCATACGGTCTTCTTGGTTTTTATTTGCACATTGTGAGTTTCTAAATCCATTTTGAATTATTAAGATCCTTTCAAAATCTTGAAAATCCTCCAATAACTTCTAAATTTCTATTCAACTTCCACATGGAATTCTATATAGATCAAAAATATTTTCCATAGGTATTGTGCAACCTTTTTTAACTTCATTTTACATATTACAGGCTTCATAATATTATTTTACCTGTAAAAAAACCCCTTAAAAGTCTATTATGTTATTTAATGGACTCCTACCTCCACATGTCAATTTCAAAATTAGTTTTAAACTATCCATGCAGCTTTCTTGAGTTCAACTTGCCAATTGTGGGTTTAAGAAGCTTGTTTTGCTTGTAAAAAGCATCCCAAAAGTTTACCAACTTTTATTAAGCTTATTGCTACCTCCAAAAGGATTTCAAGTCCATAAAAGGTCGTTTCAAAAGAAATAAAAATATTTTTAAGGATTTTTAAACATGTTATTGGAAACTTGTGGCTTTTATATTTATTTTTGTATGATTGTAGGACTATAAAAAATATTTTGCATGTAATATGCCTCTAAAAAGTCCACCATACTCATACACAATTGCTTCAACGCTCCCAACAATTTTTCAAGGAGAAATAAGGCTTTTTTGGCTACAACATGGTAGTTTTGATAGTTGGTAGGTTGTATGTGGCTTTGGTTCTTATCTTTTACAACTTTGTAGCCTTTGCCAACTCATTCTACATGCACATAATCTCCTATAAGTCTACCAAGTCATTCTTAATCCTCCAATTTGGTTTTATGAGCCTCAAAATGTGGTATTGGCTAGAAAAACATGGTATTAGCTAGGAAAATGTATAATTGGATAGAATAAAGTGATTTTGGTAGGAATATTCATGGTATTGATTTTTGGCAGCCTTGATAGCCTTCTAAACAACTCCTTAGGCCTTATACATGGAATTCACAGCCATATATTAACATCAACCTTCCAAAGGTAGTTCCAAGTTTTAAAATGTAGTATTGAGGATTTCATACACACTTTTATGGAAATGATACATGGTATTGACTTGTGTGGCCTTCTTGACACATTACGAGTATGACATGATATTTTACAATGTGAAACTACTCCCAAAAGCTCACATTTTAAATTTTAAATCCAAGAACATATAAAATATTGTCTGATGTGACCTTAATATTTTTTTCTACCTATGGAATTGTAAATGAAAAAAATGACTCCAAAAGCTCAAAATGGAGACAAACAGACTATAAAGACTTATCCACTATCTAGATGTCGAGGCTTACACAATAGGTTGTATTTTAAAACCCCTTATAGGTTATCCCTAATTAGTCATTGAATTATCCTTATCTTGATGAAGATGCTAAATTTATATGGAATGATAATCAATTGAAGCTAAAAATTGTTGAATTGAAATCAAATCTTTGTGAGAGGACACAAGCTCTTATTCATAGAGATTTGCATACTAGGTCAATCATGGTAAAAAAAAATCAAAAATATAGACAAGCTTCCAATAGTGAATATATTAGATGATAATAGGGAATAAACTCCATTACAAGTATGGCATTGCCACATTTATTAGTAAATTTGGAGTCATAGTTAAACACTTTATTTATTTTGTTCTTGTCATAATATTATTTACCATACATACAAAATATTCCAAAGGATCCACCACATAGTGCATATATTACACACACTCTTCTTATATACATCATTTCATATAATAATGGGGAGTGTTTTCCATCTTGAAGGTGGTAGAGAAATATAATCGATATAATATCTAACTAAAAATGCTATTATTTCTTAGGCATTGAAGTTTGGAAGGAATTTTAATGATGAAAGATCTAAATACTCTATTTTGAAAGTGTTCACTTTCAACTCAAAAAAGAAACACGGGGGTGTTTCTTTGAAAAAATCTCCATCTGAAGAACACATTCACTAGAAAGGAGATACAAAAATGATAATATAATTTTACAATACATGGATGGAAAATAGTGTTTAGTATAAGAAATGAGTCCATCCAAGTCTGATGAACTCAATAAAATCATTTAAGTAATGGTTGTTGATACATTACGGTATGTTTATTTTACTTATAGGACATATGATATCCAAAATTAATGTGAATCATGGAAAATTCTTGAAGACAATATTATACTTATATCTATAGTGGGTATAAAAGATCCAAGAATGTAAAACAAGCTATGATTTTTTGTCAAAATGTTAGTGTCAAGGTTCACATGGTGATTGGTGATAACATCTACATAGTTAGAGCCATATATCTTGAATGTGGCATAATTTAAGGGGATAAAATATAGAATAGATAGTTGTTATTGAGATATTTTTTTGTAACACACCAAAGAAAAAAGACCTTGGTTTTGAGGAACATCATAACTGGGGTAATGCATAAATCATTGTAGGATATTAAAATCAAATGGCACTTGATTATAAAATGATGGTGTGTGTTCATATACTTTAGATCCATTCACCTGGATGAAAATTTGTATGAAATTTCATACAAATTCAACCCATGGAAATTATAAGAAAAGACATGCAGTGTATGTTAGGATGTAATTCCTGATGAAGAAAGAAAACTCAATAAAATAAGTGAGAGGAGTCAAATCTAGTTGTGTCAGTTGAGTACGATCCCTCTTAGAAAAATATTTGTTTTATTTTTTATAACCACTAAAAGTCTTTTTTATCTCTCCATATATCTATTTCTCCATTGCACTTTTTGTAATCACTTAAAAGGTTATGTTTACTTTTTTATGTTTTAAATGAAAAATTAATGGTAAAATGGAATTATTTTACCAAAAAGGTTGTTATGTAGGTCGTTATTAGTTGTTACAAGGTGGTTACACCCTCATATCATATATATATAGTATTATTACCATTTTAGAAGCATTCAAATCTTATTTTTCTTAGGGTTCATGATGAAAGAATGGTTGAATCTTTGTACAAGTTGTTCATTCTCAAAAAGTTGTGTGATGCAATACAAACATAATTAGAAATTGAGAAGATTATCTTGTGTATTTTGATCATTTCTTGTTTTTAATATTTATCTTATAGTATATGAATGAACAAATCCAATCAAATATGTGCTTTCTATATTACATGTAAATCCTCTTAGATTTGTAAACTTGGTGTTAGAAACCCTAGAGAATAGAATTTGCATTGTGTACACCAAATCTAGTCTAAAGAAAATCTTTGATATTTTGGGTAGTCTTGTTTTAATTTCATAAATTGTTTTGTATTTCCATTTTCATGTTGAAAATAATATTCCAACTTGTACTTTTGATACTAAATGAAACCATGTCTAAAAGGAGGAAAGTGAGACTTTGTGTTCATTTCCAACCTAAAATACATAGGTGTTCCATAGAACTTTGCATCTTGAAAGCTCTCTAGTGATGTCTTCATTCCCCTATGTGAAGTATGTATTTCTCACCCTTTATATGGATACATATTTCCATTTTTGAACTATCCAAATCACTCCATTGATCTAGGTATTCTAATAAATTTTTTATGTTTATCATTGTATATTTCCCATTCGCCTATCTATTTATTTCCATTATCTCTATTCCTATATTTCTCCTTTCTCCTATTTTTATACCTTATTTAATTTATGGTTAAAAGTAAAAAAAAAACATATCATATGAGGGAGCTTCACCTCTCAAATTCAAAGAAAAATCATGCTTAAACTATGGTTTCTCCAATGTTGCAATGTTTATATTTCATCCAATTGGGCAAGTCACAAAAATAATTCGATTAAGACATGACATAATCTTGAAATTAACTTTTGGTGATTGCATTAGGGGTTATGGTGCCTTACACACTTAATTTTTAGACATATCAAGTAACCTCCCCTAGAATGGAGATTGGAGATTATGTTGATGGAAAGTACCTAGTGCCTACATCTTTGTGATAGAAGAAATGGCATTAGTTCACCCCAACCCCAATGTTCTTCATGTACCATTGAGAAAAAAAATTATGTCATTGGACTTGGCCCAATATAATGAGTTACCTTAATTCTCAAAGAAGAGATTTCTAAAGTTTTCTACAAAAGGTTCTCAAGATGAATATAATCATATCCTTCCCTTCATAGTGTCTTGAAGCATCTTGGGAGTTATGCACAAAGACATTTTTGTAAAAAAAATTGTTTAAACTCTCACTGGATCTATTGTTGAGTGGTTTTGGCACCTAAAATATGGATGCATTATGAATTGGGACTCCTTGAAGAAAAATTTCATAAATATATTCAAATTAGTTTTGGACATGTGCACATTATTGTGAGATTTCTTCAAAATCCAAAAGCAAGAAGATGAGTAGATAAGAGAGTTCATATCATACTTGAATAAATTGTTGATACTAATTCCTCAGTTGATCAACCAAGTATCGATAATAAAATTAATGTCTTCATTGGCTATCTACATTTGGAGATCATATTCATCTTGATGAGGAACAAGGTAAATGACATAAAAGTTGTACAAAAATAATTTGTTGACATTGAATATACCATGATTTTGTCTGGGATGTTGAAAAAAGAATTTTCAAAACATAATTCAATTACCTTAAGTGATAAAAAAGAAAAAAAAAACTAATATAATCAAGAGCCCTCAACATTCAAAACAAAGTTTGAGAATTCAAATCCCTAATCAAACATGTTGAAACTTTAGTAAAGTAAAAGAGAAAGTGTTTCCTATCATGTATGATTGTTTTAGTTTCACAATCATGGAAAAAGTGAAAATTTGGAAGAACAAGTGATTGATTAACAAACAAATGAAAAAGTTGGCTTCCCCCTTGGCAAAGAAGAAATGGTTCTACCTATCTCACAATATTTCTCAAACCTCATTGTCCTAGGATAAAATTATTTATCCAGGGAAAAATTGATTGAACCACAAATAGAAAAGGATCATAATGTAAAATTTGATGTTTTGATTTATGAAAAAAAAGGATAACATGGGCCTAGTTTTTTGTAAATAAGAAGATCCCTCGTGTATCATAAAGGAAGAATTAGCAATTAAGAAAGAATATTTTCATGGCACTTCCTTTAAATGTACCACTGTAGAATAATTCTTTAAAGGATTTGAATCCAAAACAATTAAGGTTACACAGATTAGAATTCATGATCATCTTAAGTTTGAAATCAAAGAAGATGTGAATATGAAACAAAATTATTGGTGTTTGATATCCATTTCAAGTAAATGGAAATTGTCAAGGCAAAAAAAATTGATGAAAATTATAATGATTACTCATTTGATGATAAATTTGTCTCTATAATGATAAAAATATTATTTGAATATACCTTTACTTAATTTATTCTAAAAGATAATCATATTATTGTTGTAACTCAAAAAAGATATACAGCACACTTCTCTTTCATTTAGATCTCGTATCTTATACAAATGCATTCAAAGCTATTAAAGAAGTTATTGAAGAAGTATCATACTGATTAAGAATTATCACAAAATAATGAATAAATTTCAATCATTCCATTTCAAAACCTATAGACACTACTAATCTATCTATTCGTGACTATCTCATTATGCATGGTAATTGTAAGTTCATCTTCTTCCCACCTGTTGAGTCATTTTTATTGAATATGTTCAGGCCTTGCAAGTCAAACCCATTATTCTAAAATGGCATGTACTTCTCCTATCCTATAAATGGTTTATGATAGTATTTTTTATTTTCCTCTATTCCCTTTAAATAGTTATGCTTTCACTATTTTGGCATATTTGCCTTTTTGCCTTTGTTTTGGTGTGCATGTGTTTTTTTAATAAATGTATTAGTATATTTATTTGTATCCTCCTATATGCATGTTGGTATTTTTACCTACACATTTTTGTAATTTTTTTATCTACCTTGAAACTCTTAGTGTACAATCAAATGATTTGCAAAGATGTCAATATAGTCATTGCTATAAAATGGTCAAAAGGATTACCTTTATGAGAGTACAATCATTGTTTGATGGTTTAGTGTTCACATCTATGTTTATTTAAACACTTTGTTTTAATATAATTATGAATGATATATTCTAACCCATGCTAATTTTTTAGTTTAAGTTTTCTTTAGTTTTTGATAGTATATTTGACAGTATATTCATAAGATGGAATTTTTAGTCATGGAAATTATGATATAATTTTTTTTTCCTCATGCATCTCTTCGAGTATATAGGTAAACACATAAAGTATTATAAATATACAATATATCTTGGAAATGCATGTTCATTTATCATATTATTGAGCATGGTGAACTAGCTATCAGTTGGTCAGATCAAGATATATAAAAAATTTAAAACAAGTGGTCTAGCCCAGTAGCATGTGTTTATTTCTCATGAAATTTAGATAAGTGAATTGGATATAATTTGGTTAGAATGGGACATGAAAATTTGTACTACACACTATTCTCAATAATCCATAGAAATAAAAGCATCAATCACTAAAGATTTTAGAGTCCTCTTATTTGTGCACCTACAAGAAATTATAGGTGTTTTAAAGACAAAGATAATGATTTTTTTCAAGATTAAAGCTTAAGATTACTCCATTTAACAATTATATAAATACTTGTCTATGAAACTATATTCTAGAGTTCTACTTCATGCCTTATAATCCAAAGCTCCCTGTCAAAGCTAGTTGTTATCCTTAAAATTAAATTTTTCATAATTCAATTTTTAAACCTCCCTCTCCATGTAAAAGTGTTAAAGAGTTCACAATCTTGTGAAAAATATTATAATATTTCGTTAATCATTAAAATTTGGTTTGACACCTCCAATTTTAAAACTTGCTTTACATATGTTTACTTCTCCTAGTTTGCCATTTTGTGATTTCCACATGACATCATTATGGTAAGTCATATGATCTTATCAGTTTTAATTTGCACATTGTGGGTTTCTAAATCCATTTTTAGTGTTTAAAATCCTTTTAAAAGCACACAAATACTCTAGTAAACTCTACATTACTATTCAACTTCCACAGACATTTCAGATAGTTCAAATAAGTTTTTCATGAGTATTATGTGAGCCTTTTTGACATTATTTTACATATTGTGGACTTCAAAAGCTTATTTTACATGTAAAAAACCCCTTCAAATTTTATAATGATCTTCAATGGACTCCTACCTCCACATGACAAGTTGAGAATTAGTTTTAAAGTATCCATGTAGGTTTCTTGAGTTCAATTTGTGAAATATGGGTTTGAAAAGCTTGTTTTGCTTGTAAAAAGCATCCCAAAAGTCTACCAACTTTTGTTAAACTTCTAAATGAGATTATTCCTACATCCACATGGATTTAAATTTCATAAAAGACCAATTCAAAGGAAATAAATGTGATTTTAAGGAGTTTTAAATGTGGTATTGGTAGCTTACAGCTTTTATATTCTTTTTTGCATGATTATGGGACTATAACAAGTATTTTGCATTTAATATTCCTCTTTAAAAATTTCATAATCATACACAACTAATTAAACTCTCCTGGGTAAATTTCAAATAAAAACAAGGCAATTTTGGTTGCATTAAGGTAGTTTGGACAGTAGGTAGGTGGTATGCATCTTTGGTTCTTTTCTTTTACAACTTGGCACCATTTTCCAACTCATTTTAAATGTAAATAACCTCTCAAAAGTCCTCCAATTCATTCTCAATCCTCCAATGTGATTTTATGAGCCTAAAAACATGGTATTGGCTATAAAAACATGGTATTGGCTGGTAGAAAGTGGTTTTGGTAGGAATATGCATGGTATTAAGTTTTGGTTGCCTTGTTAGCCTTCTAAACAATTCCTCAGGCCTTCTACATGGATTTCACAACCATATATTTCCATATCAACCTTCCTAAGGTGGTTCCAAGTGTTGAAACATAGTGTTTAGGCTTTCATAGGTATTTCTAGGGGAATTATACATGATATTGGCTTGTGTGGCCTTCTTGAAGCCATTTTACACATTGTATGTTTAACAATGCTATTGTACAATGTGAAGCTACTCCCAAAATCCTATAATGTAAATTTTAACTCCAAAAACATATCAAATATTGTCTAATTCATCCTTCTTAATATTGTTTTGCACCTACAAAATTCTATAATGCATTTGACAAATAAAAAATGATTATGAAATTCCACATTGAAGATAAAAGGAATACAAAGACTTATCTAATTTTGAGATGTGGAGGCTTAAAAAAAAGTTGTATTTTCATATCCCTATATGTTATCCTCAATCTTGGGCTTCTCCTTATCTTGATGAAGATGTTAAATTTATGTGGGATGATAATTAATTGAAGTTAAAAATTGTTGAATTGAAATCAAAGTTTTGTGAGAGGACACAAGTTATTATTCATGGATACTTACATACCAAATCAATCATGGTAACAAGTATCTTCAACAAGGCTAAAAATATTCCAATAATGAATATATCATATGATAATGGGGAAGAAACTCCATTACAAATTTGTCTTAATGTCATTGCCATATTTGTCAATAAAGTTGGAGTCATGATTGTAGAATTTAGTTGTATTGTTCATGTCATAAGATTCTTTACTAGAATACAAAATATGTCAAAGGATCCACCAAAAATTTCACCTATTTCACACTCTCTTCTTATAGAGGTAATTTTATATAATATGATGGGGAGTGTTTACAATCCTAAGCGTGGTAGAGATATAGAAGTGATATGATCTCCAATTGATAAGGCTATTATTTCATGGGCATTGAAGTTTGGAAGGAATTTTGATGATGAAATATGTAAATATTTTATATTTAAAGTGTTAACTTTCAACTCAAAAAATAAAATTGGGGCTATTTCTTTGAAAAAGTCACCATCTAAAGCACACATTAACTAAAAAGTAGATAAAATTTTGATAATAGATATGTGCAATACATGGATGCAGAACAATGGTTTAGTGTAAGAAATGAGTCCATCCAAGTTTGATGAACTCAATAAAATCATTAAAGTAATGGTTAATGGTACATTATAATGTGTTTCTTTTGCTTATAGGACATATGATATCCAAATCATGCCTAGTGATGAGGATTAATGTAAATCATGAAAAATTCTTGAAGATGATCTTACACTTATAGGTATAATGGGTATAAAGGATCCATAAAGACCAAATGTAAAATAAGCTATGAATTTCTATAATAATTCTAGAATTAAGATTCACATGATGACTGATAATAATGTCTACATAGTTAGAACCATAGTTATTGAATGTAACATAATTTAGTTGGGGAAAAATAAAAAATATCTAGTTGTTATCGAGGTAATTTTTTTGTACTGAAGAAAAAAGACCTTAGGTTTCAAGAACATCATAACCAGCATAAAGCACAAAGCACTATAGGATATTGAGATAAAAGGGCACTTGATTCTCAAATGATGGTTTATGTTCACACACTTTATATCCATTCACCTAGATGAAAAATTATATGAAATTTCATACAAATTCAACTCATGGAAATGACAAGAAAAGACTTGTTATATGTTATGTTGGAATGCTCGATGAAGAAATGAAACTCAAAAAAATAAGTGGGAGGAGTCAAATATAATTAAAGTGGTTTAACAAGATCCCTCTCAATAAAAATATCTATCTTCTTCTTGAAAACCACTAAAATTCACTTTTTCTCTTTCCATCATTCTATTTCTTCATTACAGTTTTTGTAATCACTTAAAAAGTTTAAGTTTTACTTTTTTAAGTTGTAAATGAAAAAGTAACAATAAAAAATAATTGTTTTACCACAAAGGTTGTTATGTAGGTGGTTATAATTTGGTTACACCCTCATAGCCTATAAATTTGATTATTACCATTATAAAAGGGTTTAAAAATTCTTTTGCTTAGGGTTTAGGAGGAAAGAATAGTTGCATCTAGGTACTAGTTGTTCATTCTCAAAGAGTTGTGTGAATGCAATGCAAACATACTTAAAAAGTGAGTGGATTATCTTGTGGATTTTGATCATTTCTTATTTATAATATATATCTTACAGTTTATAAATGAATAAATCCATTAAAACATGTGCTTTCTAGATTACATGTGAATCCTCTTGGCTTTGTAAACTTGGTGTTATAAACCATAAAGAATAAACTTTGCATTGTGTACACCTAATCTAGTCTGAATAAATTCTTTGATATTTCATGTAATATTGTTTTTATTTCATCAATTTTTTTTGTATTTCTACTTGCATGTTGAAAAGAAGATTCTAACCCCAATTGTTTGATATTAAATCAAACCTTGTTAGAAAGGAGGAAAGTTAGACTTTGGGTTTCTTTCCAAGTTGAAATATAGAGGTGTTCCATATAACTTTGTTTCTCAAAATCCATATGCTGGTATCTTTATTCCACTATGTGAAGTATGTCTTTCTTTCCCCTTCTATGGATACAAATTTCCATTGTTGAATTGTACAACTCACTCCATTGATCCATGTAATCTAAGTAGTTTTCTATGTTTATGATGTTCTAGCTTTCCCATTCTCCCATCCATTTATTTCCATTCTCTTTCCATTCCTATATTTATCCTTTCTCTCATTTTTTATTCCTTTTTATACTTTATGTTTTAAAGTATAAAAAACCTAAAAACTCTTTATCATATGAGGGAGATGCCCCTCTCAAATTCAGAGGAAAATCACGCTTAAACTCATGGTTTCTCTAATGTTGCAAGGTTTATGTCACATCCAATTGGATGAGTCATAAAAATAATTCAAGTAGGCAATACAACATAAAATCTTGCAAACATTTTTTTGTGACTTCGCTATGGATCATGGTGTCTTTCCCACTTAATTTTTAGACATATCAAAGAACTTCCCCTGGAATGGAGGTTAGAGACTTTGTTGATATAAATGACCTAATGCCTACATCTTTGTGATAAAATAAATGGAGTTATTTCACCCCAACCCTAATATTATTTATGTCTCATGGGGAAAAAATTGGGTCATTGGTCTTGACCCAATGAGTATACCTTTAGGGTCAAGGAAGAGTTTTATGAAGTTTTCAAAAAAAATTATCAAGATGTAGATAATCATATCCTTTCTTTCATAGTATCCTATAACATCTTAAGAATTATACATGAAGACATTTTTGTAAGTCTTTTTTTTAAAACTCTCACTAGACCTATTGTTGAGTGGTTTTGGCACTTTGAAAATGGATGCATTGTGATTTGGGACTCCTTGAAGAATAATTCCTAAACATATTCAACCATCTATGGACATGTGCACATTATTTTTAAATTTCTTCCAAATCCAAAAGCAAGAAGATGAGCATATGAGAAATTTTTTAGCACACTTCAATAAATTATTGAGACTAATTACTCAGACTTATCAATTAAGTTTGACCAATCAACTTTATGTCTTCATCAGTTATCTACATCTAGAAATCAGATTCATCTTCATAAGGAGCTAGGCAAATGGCATAGAAGTTACAAAAAATAAGTTGTTGACATTGAATATGACATTACTCTATCTAGGATGTTGAAAAAATAATTTTCAAAACATGCTAAAATTTCCTTAAGTGATGAAGAAGCAGAAAAATAAGATATAATCAAGAGCCCTCAACATTCAAAATAAAGTTTCAGAAAGAAAATCCCTAATCAAGCATGTTGAAACTTTAATAAGTAAAAAGAGAAAGTGTTTCTTATCATGTATGATTATGTGTCACAATCATGGAATAAAATGATCAATTAGAAGAACAAGTGATTGATCAAAAAACAAATGAATAATTTTGCTTCCCCCTTGGCAAAGAAGAAATTGTTCTCCTTATTTCACAAGATTGATCAAACCTCACAATCCTAGGAGAAAATGATTTATCTAAGGAAAAATTGATTCATTTCAAGTGAAATGGAAACTATCAAGGTAGAATATATTGATAAAAATTATGATGACTCATTAGTGATTAATTTATCTCTACCATGGGAGACAATTAGCAAAAAATAACTTCACTCAATTCATTCTATAAGATAATCCTATTGTTGTTCTAGCTTAGAATTCTCTGACTTGGATCATGTATCTTATACAATGCATTCAAATTTATTCAATAAGAAATTGAATAAGTCCCATACTACTTAAGAATACTCATAGAAGAATGGGGAACTTTCAATCATTCCATTTCAAAACCTAGACACATTATTGATCTATCTATTCATGACTATCTCAATATACATGGTAATTATAAGTCCATCCTCTTCCCACCTATTGAGTCATTATTTTTGAATATGTTCAAGCCTTATGAGTCAAACCCATTATTCTAAAATAGCATGTACTTATCCAAGCATGTAAATGGTTTTGTATAGTCTTTTTTTCTCTACTCCCTATAAATAGTTCTACTTTTCCTATTTTGGCTTGCTTTCATTTATTGCCTTTGTTTTGGTGTGCATGTGTGTTTTTTTCAATAAATGAAATACTTTGTTTGTTTTTATCCCCCTATCTAGATGTTGGTATTTGTACTCACACATGTTTATGGCTTTTTTATCTACCTAGAAACTCTCAGTGGTTAATCACATGATTTGCAAAGATGTCAATATAGTCATTGTTATAGAATGGTCAAAAAGATTATCTTTATGAGAGAAGTACAATCATTGTTTGATGGTTCAATATTCACATCTATATTTTCTTAGATGCCTAATTTAAATCTAATTAAGAAGGATATATTTTACCCCATGCCAATTCTATAGTGCAATTTTTATTTAGTTTTGCGAATGACATACAGATAAGGTTTTTGAAGCATTTCAACCAAGTGGATCTCAAACAAAATATTTGATAGTATACTCAGAAGATGGAATTTGCAATCATTAAAAATGTGATATGAATGTTTTTTACTCATGATTCTCTTCAAGTAAATAGGTAAACACACAAAGTATTTTAAACATGCAAATTATCCTGGCAGTGCATGTTCATTTATCATACAATTGAGAGTGGTGAAGTGGATGTTAGTTGGTTAAATCAAGATATATAAAATTTTCAAAATAAGTGATCTGGCCTATTAATGTGTGTTCATTTCTCATACAATTGAGATAGGTGAATCAATTTTTATTTAGTCAGATTGAGACATAAAAATGTGTATTACACACTATTCTAAGGGACCCATAGCAATAAAAGCACCAATCACTAAAGCTTATAGAATCCTCATGTTTTCACTCCTATAGGAAATCATAGGTGTTTCAAAGATAAAGACAATGAAATTTTTTTAGGATAAAAGCTTGAACTAACTCTATTTCCCAATGAGATAAATATTTTTCTGCAAAAATAGAGTCAAGAGTTATACTTTGTGCCTTAAAGTCCAAAATTCCCAGTCAGAGCCAGTTGTTATCCTTATAATTGAATTTCCCATAATTCTAATTTTAAACCTAACTCTCCATGTAAAAATTTCAAAGAGTGTAATCTTGGGGACATTATTAAAATAATTCATTCAAGCATTCAAACATGGTTTTACACCTCCAATTATCAAACTTATTCTACATATATTTACTTATTGTAGCTTTCTATTTTGTGATTTCCACGTGACATCATTATGGTAAGGCATGCGATATTCTCCATTTTAATTTGCACATTATGGTTTCTAAATCCATTTTGCATGTTTAAGAGCCTTTCAAAAGCCCATAAATCCTCTAAGAGCTTATAAATTGTTATTCAACTTCCATGTGGCATTCTAAATAGTTCAAATAATTTTTTCATTGGTATTGTGTGGCCTTTTTTACTTTGTTTTACATATTGTGAGCTTCATAATGTTATTCTACCTATAAAAAACCCATTCAAAGTTTTCTATGCTATTCAATGGGCTCCTACCTCCATGTGGTAAGTTGAGAAATAGTTTAAATTGTCTATGTGGCTTCCTTGAGTTCAATTTTCAAATTGTAGGTTTGAAAAGCTTGTTTTGATTGTAAAAAGCATCCCAAAAGTCTAAAAACTTATGTTAAGCTTACAAATAATAGTATTCCTACCTCCACGTGGCTTTCAATCTCATACAAGGTGGTTTCAAAGGAAATAAAGGTGGTTTTAAGGATTTTCAAATGTGGTATTGGTAGCGTACAACTTTTATATTATTTTTTGTATGATTACAGGACTATAACAAATATTTTGCATTTAATATGTCTCTCAAAAGTCTTTTATACTCATACAGTAGATGTAGGATAATGGATTACTAAGGGGGGATTAAATCGACACTTTTTTTGAAAATAACAATAGTTGAACTTGGATAGAGTTTTAAAGAAACTTGAAAAAATAATTTGACAATAACATAAGAATTTGAATTGTGGAATTATGAATTTAGTTTCTCAAATATGTAGTTTTTTTTCAATACACAATTGATAAAAATGTGTGAAATTGATGCATTTATGATAATAGCATAACACTTTTTTGTGAAAAGATAAGGAAACTACATGTGAATGAACACATTTTTTGAGTAAATGAATGAATTGTTGTATGAAATTTCATACATGGATAGATGAAATGTCGAAGATCAGTAGGGATAATTTTTATTAATTTTTAAATAAATAGATATTTTTTAAATAATTTTACAAGTCAAGATAGCTAGAAAACTAGAATTTTAAGTGTATGAACACAACTTTTTAACCTTAAATTAATTAAAATCATTTTTTATAAGCATATCCAATGATGTGTATATTGGTTAGGTATAATTTTTTTTAAACTTTGATTAACGATCATAAACTTATAAAGGTATTTGTAATAATATGTATATAATCAGTAATGATGTATGTTGTGTAGAAATTATGTAATAATTAAACATAATAGTTTAATATATATTCAAAAACTATGTTCCCCTCTATAAACCCGTGTGTGTGTGTGTGTGTGTGTGTGTGTGTGTGTGTGTGTGTGTGTGTGTGTGTGTGTGTGTGTGTGTGTGTGTGTGTGTGTTTGTGTGTGTGTGTGTATAAACTATGTTTACCTCTATAAAATCATATCATTTATTTTTTAAATAATAAAATTTACCTGATCAGATGTATTGACAAAAATGAAAAATACTCCTAAATTTCTTAAAAACCATGTGGCCTACTCCATGGTTGGTTTTAGGCTAGGTTCAAACCTCCCCAAGCCTATACACAAATTAATTTTGGAGGGAAAATTTAAAAGTTAATTATTGAAATTTTGAAAGGGTGTACATCCTTGAAATGTAAAAGTTAAAGGTTAAAGATGGACCACTCGTATATTATGCCTCCAGTCATAACATAGCCTATTAGGACTATTATCATTGATCATGTCATAACAAGACATTATCATTTTTATAGATCATAACCCTTCTAGTATGCTTAATTCATAGATGTTAGCCACTTTACTTAGACCTATTATAGAATCAGCCTTACCTACAAATGAGCCTAGTTCAGTTTCTACTCCAGCTTCCCCCTTCCTTGGTGGTGGTTTTTTTTCATTGCCTCAGCTTGATCCCTTGCCTACATAATGGGTAGATCAACCTTATTATGATATTCATATATTTTTTGGTCATTGGACCAAATATTGTCATCTACATTAGCATCCCTAGGCTTCTTCTTCTAACCCTTCAGCTAGTAGATCCCCATAGTCTACTAATAGATGTATTTGTTACTTCTAGGTAACAAATAACCATTAATATACCCACTACCAAAAATATAAGTAGTACATCATCACATTACAACCAATCATAACTCAAACTAAAGATAAGAGCATACCTCCTCTCAAGCTGCTTCTAGATTACATCCCTAAATATATGTAAGTTTATTATCTTTGGCATCAGTGTTCTACCCATCATACTAATAGATTTTGAATGCTTTAGCATCATCTCTAATATTTCTCATAGTCTACATCAACACCAATTATTCCTTCTCCTATAGTTCATCCATGAATGAAGGTTCCTCCTCCACTAGTTGAACCTCTTCCTAGCTCCACAAATATCATTCCCATCAAGACATATATTCATCATATTGAGTATCCCACATAGGAGATGCTACATGATCATTACTCTTCTTCCTCTACACCTACATTTTTAGTTAAGATGATATAGAAGGAAGTCTTTTCATAACTTTCCATGAAGATTAATGAGACTCTGGCTAACATCAAAATTCAACTACATAGGGATGTTTTGGATGTTATGGATAACGTTTGTGGTCATATATTTCAGTATTTGTGAACATGCCATGATGTTCTCTCATATTATTCTATTATATGATTTGGATTGAATTTGTGATCTATTTATATGTCTTATATTTTTGACTATTTGTCAAACATGATTTCCCTTATCTCTATTGCATAAACCATTATATTATGATTTATGTGTTTTACATGGTTTCATTCTTTTTCACTTTTTCTTATGGATTATTCTCATTCTTTTTATGATTTCACTTCTTTCATGGATTCCTTTATTTTCTCTATAATGATTATTTGTTATCTTTTACACTCAAATAAAGATAATTATTATTGTGACTTGGTTACACAACCCTTATTCCCTTAATATTTTATCTCTACCATATGATCAACTAGAAAATAATACTTCTCATTTTACTACTTTTATATAGTGATCTATTTGGATCTCCCTTATTCCCTTATTTCTATTTCACATACTAAGCATACACATGATTGAAACTTGAGATTACATACTAGTTCATAGGTAAGTCTGAGTTGTTTAGTTATTCATATCTATGGTTACCTAACCTCCTTTAACCAAAGTATATATCTCATTCATATGTATCAATTTCATCCCTCGTGTTGGTTATTCCAAATCCATATGGAGGAATAATCACAAAATCCAAAAAAAATTAAAATCCAAATCATTTAAACAAAAGGCAATGATTCAAAAGGCAACATACAATTCAAAAGTCTAATCACACTAAAAGACATTATTTACTATATTTAACACATCTCCTATTTATAATCAAATCTCAAACTCCATAATTAGTCTCATGATAGAGATGAGGTCCATTGGGGTGCGATAGGCCAATAGATTGGGATAAAAGAACAAAAAAATCTATAAGTGCTACCTACTTTCTCACACAAGTATCCAATCTTTATAGTAGACTGATGACACTGTAAGAGGTCCTGAGGAACAAGGAACATGTTATGGGAAGGTATGAAATTTTTACTTTCTTTGTTCATATAACCTTCATGAGTTTATCTTAGTATCCCCCCTATTTATCTATACAACTTTATGATTATTGTGAGTAGGTATCCTTTGTATTTTAATGGTCACTAGACTCTTAGTGTATTTCCTTCTTACCTAGTATACCTCATGTTTACTAATTTTTCTTATCAATGCCTATGTCATGATTTTTACATTCCCTATTTTCATTAAAAAAAAACTTAATATTTCCCCTTGATGAATATTATTTTGTTAACTAATCATCCCCTTAGGGTATCCCTTTATGATTTGTATTGTAAGACCTTGGATAGGACCAAACATTCTTGATAAAACATTTCCTTACTTTTCCCTTTATTTAACATTCACCTCATTAGTGTTTACCTTGTGAGTCATAGTGTAACACTGTGGATAGGACCAGGCTCTCCTAAAGAAATTACCACATTAAAACATCTTTACATTATTCCCACATTTATCTCTACCTCATTGGTATTCCCTTTATGAGTTGTAGTGTATGACCTTGGATAGGACCAAGCTCTCCTCACAGAATATTCTAATAAAAAATTAATATTGTAACCAAGTCACAATAAAATTACATGCTTCAAATTTGATATAATTTGTGTTACATTATGATTTACACATCATTTACATACTTACCATCTCGATTTAGTATGTTTTATGCTTAATTCATAAACACTTCACTTTTATCTTCTTATTTTCCAATTGTATGTATGTTTACAACCATTTTTAAATTTTTCTTGCTTCCCATATTGATCTAGTATGGTTAATTTGATTTACAATTACAATTTATTTTTCTTTCCATACTTCTCATCTTGATTTAGTATGATTGATTAAATTTATTATTCATTTATTTTTATACCATTAGTTTTCACATTTTTTCCACTTTATTAGAAATTTTCATACTTCCAACTTGATATAGTATGAATTTTGTTTTAATTTTGTGTAATTATTTTACATAGTTTGAAAACATTTATTACTTGTTACTTTACCATTTTGGTTTCTTATATTTATTTCTTATTATATAGGTTAAAAGATAGGTTTAGGGTCCCATTCCCTTACAAAAGATACTAAAATAAATATAGGAAATAGCAGCAAAACAAAAAGAGACATAACCTAAACACCAATTAGAATCATTGACTTCAGCTAAAAAGATGCCAAAACACCAACAAAAAATGAGAGAAACTAAACACCAAACAAAGCTAGTCTGATTCCTCAAACTTAGAATATAGGACCAATTTTTTGGTCCCCATGTTCTCTATTTTATTTTCCTTGTCTCTAGTATGATTGCCTATTACCTACACAGATTCCATGATAGGCTTATTCCTCTTTTTCCCAATAATCTTAAACTCCTCCTTACCTTGTTTAACATCCATCCTAGTTTTGTCCCCTCCATTGTTGTAGCTATTTCTTGTTCCTTGGGGGGTTTGCTCAGCAACCACTTCTTCCTCCTTATCCTACTGAAATTTACCCTTTCCCAAGGAGAAATCACTAGAGACCAACAAACTTTTTATCTTATCAAACTTGATGGATATTTCCATGTTCAATAGTTTTTAAATTTCCACCTTTGTTTGCAACTTCTTAATGGACTATTTAATCTCCTCTTTGAGTTTGAAATTAAAGGAGGCCTAACCCATACTGATGATGGGTGTCACTACTTCAAGGAGGCCTTTTCTCTACCACTATGATGAAATTATCCCTAAAAATTCTCCACTCCAAAGAAAACATTATGTTTCCCTACATGTTTTACTTCTGGTTCTAAGAATAAATCATCCTCCTTTTCAAATTCCTCCTGCTCACTTGTAATCTAAATAGCCTCTATTACAGCCTTGGTCTAAAGGGGTTCCCCCCTTTTGACTAAGAAAAATATGATCCCCTAGTGGAATATATCAACTGAGGGGTTATATTTGAAATTGTTAATAAACACTTCCAATGATTTGAGAAGGAAGAATGGTATACTAATTGGGTGGCCCCTAAAGTGGTTGAGGAGTAGAAAATGGTGAGATAATATCACCATATACTTCCCCTCAAGGTTGACGTACCTCATTATTTGTAGGCACACATCTTGCCACTTCCTAGAGAGGTCTACCCTTAGGAACCCTTTTTGCTTTGATTATTTTGACTTCTTTTTTAGTGTTGTGGAAGCTATTAAATAGTTCATCCTTGTATCATTCCATCCATGAGAAAAGTCTCTAGATATCTCCACATCATGGCCTACCAGTCTCTCCATATAGCCAACAAGCTTATGCTTAACCATCTTTTTTCCAAATATATACATCATCTTTAAATTTTATGTATGATATTGGCTCTACCCAATCATGATCACCTTCCATCCTTGGCTATCCACTTCTATTGTACTTTTTGTGGATGGGAGCCCTAGCCATGAAATATAGAATTATGTTGAAAGAGATGTCATTTGAATTATTAGAGCTTAATGTGAAATAAATCTAAATGTGTAATGATTTAAGGTATGGATGAGACACGATAGCCTTACACATGCAAGATTTTCTCCTCCCTTGTTGACTATATTTAACAATGTTGGACCCCATAAACTCACACTTTGGATTATCCTTTATAATCGCAATGAAAGGTATGATATCAGTAGTAAATACCATGTCACCTTTCCAATGGGTGGGGGATCCACTAAGAACCCCTAGACTTTCAATTTTATCTTCACTTTTGTTATCTTCTCTATAAACATGATCAATGGACACCTTTTTGAAGAAAGTAAAATTTTAGCATCTTCAATAATACTAATTATATTATAAGAGGATTGGGAGGAACATTGTAGACATTTGATGATGTTCAATGAATCTCCCTCCACCTATAGATTCTTCAGACCCAACTTAGTTGTAAGATCTATGCCCTAAAAGGTATCTTTAGCTTCCACCATATGATTGTTTTGGATCCCCAAAGGTCCCACATAGGCTGCCATGATATTCCCATTAGAATATTAGATAACACCTCTAGCTCCTACAAGTCCAGGGTTCCCTTTAGCCACTCCATCAAATTTCAATTTATACCATTGAGTTGGAAGGTGAATCCACTTGATCTTCAATCTATCTTCACATTTCTTGTGAGATTGTGTAGAGATTTCAAGTTTCAAAAAGTGGAGAATCTAGGAGAATTGGGGGAAAGAAGGATCATCAAAGGTGAAGGCAAAGGTTAACCAATTCTCTTTGATAAAATCCAATATTTCCATGAAATTTTAGGAAGGACTAGGGGTTTTATTATCTAAAATGACTAAATTATTCAAAACATAGATTCCCTTGAAAATGTGAGGAAGAATAAGATCTCACCAAAATTTTAGAGGTAGATAATCCCAAGGTGCTTCCCATTGATAGATCGGATCCTTTATGGACCCAAGAGAAACCCAAGAATAATTGGACAAATTAAATAAAGACTAAAAAATGGAGGAATCAAAATAATAGGAAAGGAAGATATGTTCAGTAGATTTAGTGTCCTGTATGCATAAAGCACATCTATTATAGATAAGAATTCCCCTCTTCACTAGATTATCCACTATTAAGATTTTGTTTTGAGCTACCATCTAGAAGAAAACATTGGCCTTGGGGATAAGGTTTTTAATCCACAATAAATTCCAATTTTCCACAATCTCTTCTTGGTCCCATAAGGAAAGATAACTAGATTTGATAGAAAACAACCCGCTAGGATTAGCCTTCCATATTAGATCATCATCTTTTGGGAAGATGTTGATATGAGTGTTCTAAAGAGTCATGTTTAAATATTATAAAAATAGTTTTTTGATGTCTCAAATCTTCTTTGTGGAGAATCTTCTACCTTTTTCTTCCTTAAATCTCCTGCCAATAATAACACACCCTATGACCTATGACCAATTTAAAATACTCGCTCAACCCTACTATGGGAGGCAAGGACCCAAATAGGGTTTTATTTAATTAAAGGTCCCCCTAAAAATAAATTTTATTTCCTCTACCTATTTTCCGTTTTAACCCCTCATTAGAATATCCTTTCTAGCTCTCAAACCTTTCCATAAGGCAGAGTCGTTAACAAGACCTTCCATCAAAAAGTAGGAGCCCTCCCTAAAATTTAGGTATTTTTCCTTAATGATCCTAGTTCATTGATTATCTTCCTTAATCACCCTCCACCCTTGTTTAAATAGAAGATCTTGATTCATAAGTCTCACCCGTATGATCCCCAATCCTCCTTTCGCTAAGGGTAAATAGGCTTTATTCTAGGATACAAGTGGGAATCTAAATATGTCTTCTATTCCCCTCCATAAAAAAATAATTTAAATTTTATCAATTTGTGCTACCACTTTTTTTAGGATGAAAAATAGGGACATGAAGTAAATCAGGATGCTTTACAATGAGTTTTTAAGTAATTGTAGTTTCTCAACTTGAGACAATAAATTCCCTTTCTATCCAGATAGTTTCCTCTGAATCCTATCAATGAGAGGATTCCATAAATATAATTTCACAGTTCCCTAAAAAAGAGGAATGTCAAGGTAAGAGGAAGGAAGATTCTTAATAACATAACTAATGATCTTGTAAATATTCCCTTATTGAGAAGGTGGAGTATTGATAAAGAATAAATAACTTTTGAGGAAGTTAACACTTTGGCCTAACACTATCTCATAAACTCTAGGATTTTCTTAAGTTATTTACCTTCAAAAACTGAAGCTTCTCCCATCTTCAGAGTATCATCCATGAATTGTTGGTAGGTGATAGATCTAGTGTTTAGAGCCACTAAGATTCCCTTGATAAACCTAGAACTTACAGTGTCAATGATTCTACTCAAGGTTTTAGCCATTAAAATAAATAAATATGAGGAGAGAGGATCAACTTATCTGAGACCTCTATCCATCAAAAAAAAGCCTTTTGGAACCCCATTAATAATAACTAAAAACATGGGGGTTGATATGGAAGAAGCAATCAAATTTATAAAAACCTGATTAAACCTAAAAATTTTAAAGACTCTATCTAGAAAGTGCCAAGAAACTCTGTCATAAGCTTTATTCATATCCAATTTCAGAAACATACCTTGATGAGAAGAACTGGCCATCGAGTATATAGTTTCATGGGTAATAATAAATTTATTTATTCATCTCTTTCTTTTACACATTTCACATTGTGATATAGTGTGTAATAAATTTTAGGATTATTTATACTTTTCCAAATCATTTTGCTTTTATTTTTAACCATGCATGTGTATCACATAATGCTAGAAAAGAAAACATATGTCACATATTTATCATAGCATATACAACAAAATTAAAATACATGTTCTAAAAAATAAATATATCCATACATCCATCCATAAATAAATACAAATCATAGACCAAGAAATGTCCATATCAATATATATAACATTGGTTTGATATAATATAATACAAAATACAATAGCTACAACTCTAAGTCTATGCTCCATCATATATATCCTATGGTCGAGCCATACTAGCCATGGATGCCTATGACTAACCCCTCTAAATGGTACATTGTAATGAAGTAGTTTGATATCTCAAGCCATCAATTTATCCCTGTAGATTGTCCACATGGGCCTACACATGTCTAAGATTTTTAGTAGTCACCATAAGGGTGGCTCATTCTTGTGTTAATGCCTACCAAGCTTGGGATTCTCCCTCTCCTACTCCTATAAGTGGATGTAAGTTATCTCTCCATTCCTATAACTATTGAGAAACCTCCTCCACCAATCTAAACTAGCTAGCATAATATGGGGTAGATGGTACCACAGGGTCTACCAAGGTGGATGGCTCATAATGTGACAACACCCCATCCAAAATATCATGGTGTGTATCCATAATCATGTCTCCCCATATGATTTCCTCTAATATAGAACCTATAAAATAAAAAATATATATACATCAGATCTCATGTGTATATATCTCAAACCATCTATCTATCACTAAATACATAAACAATAATACAACTAGTGATCTATGTCAAAAACTTATTAAATTAAAATATTTCTCACTAGTTCTAGTGTTGCCAACCATGGTCTCCCCATCAGCCTGACCATCGAGCACCTCTTCTATTAGTTTCCTTCATACAAGTGTAAAACCTAGAATCACCACCCATGCCCATAGAGGTCCCCTCTTTAGTTACCTCTCTATCAACTAGTTGTGTCTAGTAGCCACTGTAGGATCACCATGTGTGACTACTCACACCTATGTCACCTCTCACCAATGGTGCCTCCATATTTTATGAGATCAAGGTGGATGTTATTACCCCTATTGTGGTTCTACTCCCATCTATCCCACATCTTCACCCTCAACATCCACAACTATAACATCCTCTATACTAGGCCTCACCACCTCTTATTATTACACCTAACTTATTCATGATCTCGCTCATTAAGGCCTAATAACAAGTATCTCTATAGGAACCCCTATGTCTCCTCTTCCTCTCAACTCTCTAGCATGCCAAGCTTAATAATCAGGCATAAATAGAGAGGTTGTTAGATGTGGTAGGCCTAGTGGTTTGAGTACATAAACTACTAGATGTAGTTTCACCCATGAAGTATAATGGCTCATGATCCAAATATGCACCAAATCAGTAGCAATAGTAGCCCAAGTTAGCCATATGGTAGTAATATCAGTGTAAGGTTGCCACACTATCTACCCTCATGTCACAATCTGTAAAGCTAAGACATGGGGTATGACATGCACTACATGATCCTACCTACATCGTATCACTTAAGGTAACCTATCATCAACTATATGGGGAAACCAAATTATTTGATATATAAGGAATCTCTCATAAATCCAAGCATTCAACAAAATTATGGGTCCCATCATCTTCTACCCTTGGGTTAGCATAACATACATATCATGCATGAGCTTTACCCAAATAACAAATCCTAAATCATACAATACACCCTACTCTAGGATGGACTGACATAAGGCTACCAAATATAATGTTACCTTCCCAGATGACTTTTGACACAACATATGTGTTGTCACAAGTCCTATCAAGGCCTTCTAGATATTTGGAATGGCTAAGATATACACATCAAACAAGTTAACTCATAACCCATGATAAATCCTCTCTAAGCCTATTTCCTAATAGGTTAGGGATAACCTCTCATCCTTTATCTTAGGTACATCACATATGATAGGATTCATAATAATTGGAAGTCCAAGCAAGTCATGGATATCTTCTAAGATGATGCCCACCTCTATGGTATCCCCCTCCATCTTCCATCAGAAAGTGTTGTTCAATCACTCCCATGCTCCTATGAACATGATGACTAGATCAACACTAAGTGGGATCCTCATCATCTCCATGATGCCTCCAAATCCCAATAAAATGAGCCAATCTCGATCCGCATCTGATAGGCACTCTAAAAATTTAGTAGCCATAATACATCAACCAGGTGCTAAAATCTATGTCACCTTAATAAAATATTAAACAATAGAGAATGTATTAGATCTTGATTTAATAATAATAAATATAGTCTTAATTATTCTCAAAATACTAAAAAATAACTACTTCATCAACCTATTTTTATTATTTTTTCTTTTTCCTACATAGTCGGCCCTTTTGATACTAAATCAGACCTATCACCTCTTTGCCATACTAAGTCAACCCTCAACTACATATTCAACCCATTCTTGCAAAAATAATTATCCTTTTTAATTCTAAATCAACCCTTTTCTATCCTTTGCATACTATATCATCCCTCTACCACCCAGTTGGCCTCCTTTAATATAATGTATTAGCCATGTATTGCATACTATATTAGCCAAAATTTACTATGTCAGCCATATCTATTTTTTCCAACTAAGTCAGTCCTATGATATGCAGTCCACCACCCCTAGTAATACTATGTTGTCATGTTGTTACATAGTCATCCACCTTGACTTTTCTCACCTTTTCCTACTGAGTCAACAGAGCCAACTTTATTCTTAATTTGTACTAATTTTTCAACCATTTACCATAAATGCTTTAGGCATTTATTGGTCTAATTTTTTCCTACCTAATATCTCATTGTGTCCCTATTTTACCTAAAATTTTCTTAGATCCATTTTTGGTATCTGTATTTCCTCTACTATCTATTTTTCTATATCTAGATTAATTTCAAATAAAAATTACCAAAAATTCAAAATTAATGCATCACTTACTTGAGTTGTACTAGTGGTGGCCGTTAGGCATCCTCCATGTCAAAGTTGTTATCTCCTCACCATGATCACCCTCAAGGCTCAACTAGGTCTTCTAGAGAAATATTTTTCCAAAATAGTAAAAAATAAAAAATAAATTAATTTTAACCCTATTTATATTCACTATTCAAAACTATTTACATATTAATTATTTACCACCAGCTTTTGGTTTTTGCCCATGACTTTGTTTCTACTAATTTTTTTTCTAAACTAAAAGATGTTCTATAATCTTGATGTCATAGAGAATTTTTCCACATATTACATGTATATTTTGTAAAAAATTCAAATTTTCATTTATTTTATAGGTTCACCTAATGTTCTCTACATTGAACACCTCTCCATTTCTCTCAATTCATTTATATTCTACATCCCTAAGGTAAGTGAAGGTATGTATTTTTTTAATTTTATCCTTTCATTTATATTATTCACTTCTTACTTCAATTTACTTAGCTCAGCGTCATGTATTTTTGTGTTCTTTTCCTGAAGCACCATCTCATGTTGTAACTATGTGGCATGTGATGAGATTTAAGTGAGTCATATGTATTCATAATATTTTTAAACCTTATCAATTATTGGTATTTTCTCTCTTGCAAAAACTTATCGAGTCTGAAACTCTCTGAGTGCACACCTTAAAGGGTACATTGGGAAAGGGGTGGGTAAACCATTAGTGCTTTTTAATATTTTTATTCATTATGCCACTACTTAAAACTAACACAAACCTCTCATATACATTTCTCAAAGATTTGACCTCCCTTACACACTCCTCTAAGTAATTCACCACCTTAAATAGCCCCTACCTAAAACAAACCCTCTTTTTGTCATTTACCAAACAAATTTGCATGGGATGACTCTATTATTATAAATAAGAATGTTATGAGACTAGGTTAACCCCAACTAACCTAGTCTAGGAGCTAACTATTTTATCTATTAAAGAATAGGGTTGACTAGGTTGACTCTATCAGCTAAAACTTTGAAAGGATTTAAGGTTATATCCTATTATATAAACACATTCTTTTTTCTATTTTCATTAGATAGAGATAGAGATAATTATTTATTTATGGATCTACTTATCCACCATTATAATTGATAAGTCATTGTTTTGGGTTTCATGCTTCCTTTGGAGAAAATAATCTTATCTTGTGATAAAAGTTTTTTGGATGCATAGGAAAAATTATGTAGCCTAAAGCTGACTTATATTTATTATCCTTACGAACTACAACAACCTCTTTCAAAACACCATTAACTAAGGAAGAGATTGAGGCTCGATGGGTTCATATTCAAGGTAATTATTCCTAACTCTAGTTCTTCTTTATTAAGTAGATAGATTTGTATGTGTTAACTTCTAAATATGTTTCTCTTTCCATGTATTAGGATTACCTCTACATTGACTTCAATAGAATTATTATTTGCATGATTACATTTTATGTTTATTATCTTCATTTTGTGTCACATGATTTGGTGAGCACTAGATTATATTTACTTTACTTTGTCATTTATTTTGATAAGAAAACATAGGACCTAGCTAGGGTCATTATATGGTATTGCTTGACTAGAGGCTTTGGAACCCTCTCTAGTGATATTGTGTGATAAGAGACCCCTTAGTTAGGTCTAATGATCCATATTATTCATGAACCCTATTATCTAAATGTACCAATAAAAAAAAGGGATAGTGTGATTTATCTTCCTTGAGCTAGGATTGATTTGTAGATCAACTTCACTTTCCCTTGTATACATTTTAGTGAACCTAGTATGAGCTAACCCTTGCAGGTTTTCTTGCACACCTTCATTTATTATCTATTTAATTTTTACATCAATGAATCAAATATATCAACTTGGTCTAACTTTATGTGCGTAGGTTTAACATATAATCAATTTGATCAAATCTATTTTTCTTTGTGAAGGTCATCTTCAACCACAAGTAATTGGATTGATCAACTCAACTCAGTTTATTTCTTTATATACAGGTTTTACTCGATTGACCCAGTCAACTCTTTTAGTAGGCTAAAAAATTTCATCAAGATGACACAGTATAAAAATAAAAAAGTTAGCGCATTCAAAATCATCAAGTTCATTCTCACCATCTTAATCATTTTCTTTCTTCATTACAGTCTTATTTTTCACAATTTTCAATCTATAAAAAAGTAACTCTACAGTGAACTAGGTTGATTAGATTGACATAGATCTTTAGATTGATTTCTTACCTAGGAGACCTAGTGGATTCATTTGACTGTATTTTTTTGGTTCTTGTTTCAATAGATAGAATCAACCTAGTAGATTCTATATTTTAATGTTTGCATACTTGGTCATTTGAATCGATCTTGTACTCTTCAATCAAAGGAATTAACTCATATTATTAGTGATTAATTAAATTTTAATTTTTTTGTTTTATTTCTTAGAGTAGAAAATATTTAATAAATAAGAAGTTTTAATTTATTGATTTAGTCACATTATTTTTCTTTTATTCACACACTTCCTGATAGAATTTATAAAGCAATGTATATTCATGTGATGGGATCTAGAGTGAATTTTAATAAGCAAAGTATAATGAAAAAAACACAAATCAATGAACTAGCACACAAGAATTATTATGAGAAACCCTCAAAGAGATTAAAAAACCCACCAATATGATATTCATATATTTAAGAAACCAAATCATCCCAATACAGAAACTCCTCCTCACTTCTTCAATAACCTTCACAAAAATCTTTATTCATGCATAATTCATAACTTATAATATATTATTTTCACATAGTCACAATAGGGGTAAAACCCTATTTATAATGAAATGTGAAAGGATGTGACTATTGTAAATAATTGGTCTAACCATCTTGAGAACATTTTAAATTACCGATAATAATAAATATGTTTTATTTTTACTGATAAGTAATAAATAATTTATGTTTTATTATTTATTTACATGAAATTTTTAACCTGTGTTAATAAATAATAAATCATTATTATTTAATTACTTAAAATATACTAAGGATCATATAATTTCACCACTTAGACATTAAATGTTCTAACACCCCGCTTTAATGCTAAATGGGGATAAATGTCATAATTAACTTAAAATAAGAATTATACTATGTACAAAATTGAAGGATTTAAAAACCTTCATCATGCCAAACATCACTTTTTGAAACAAAAATAATTATAATCTATAAATTACACAAGAGTAAGTTTAGGCTAGTATATTCATGTGACTACATCTCATAGTTTCTCATGAATAATCACTAAACATATGTGGAGTCATTTATAACATAAGGAGCTCCATTATAAAGTATGTTTTTTAATGTATTAGGTTAAAAAATTAAAATGTACACATGAATTTTACTCAAATCACATAATTTACACATAAAGTTTACAATGCTTTACAATGCTAATAAGTATAAATAAGGAGAAGAAACACATGGCCATCAAGAAGTGGCATTGTCATACACACTCCCCCTCAATGACAACTCTAAGAGGTCAAACATTGCATGAAACTGACAAAACTTGGTAGCACCAAATAATTTTGTGAAGATATTTTATACTTATTCATTTTTAGGATAGAAATACATATCAATATCACCATTGAAGACTTTCTCTTGGATAAAATGTACATAAACTTCAATGTATTTAGTTCTTTAGTGTTGTATTAGATTCTTCATCAGAGATATACAAATTTAGTTATCATAATGAAAGATGGTTTTGTGAGAAACATCCAAATTAAGTTATCCCAATAACCTTCACATCCACATGGCTTCTTTGGCAGCTTTCATAACACTTTTGTAGTCTGCTTTAGTAGAAGATATAGAAACAGTAGGTTATTTCTTGTTATTTCAAGTGATATCACCTACATAAAACTTAACACATATCCAAAAATAGATTTTTGATCTATAGTATCACCAACATGGTTAGCATCACAATAACCATATAATTTAACATTATCAATGAAAGAATTAAAAAACTAAAATTAATTTTTCCTTTGATATAACAAAATAATCATTTAGCTAATTTCTAATTATCCAAATATGGATTCTGCATAAATATAAAAGCAACACTAATAGCATCTAAAATATCTGGCTTAATAATGATTAAATAAATCAAACTACCGATAAGTTGTCTATATAAAGTAGGATTAACTTTTTTACATACAGGTTTTAGATCAAGTTTAACACCAACTTCAATAAGAATAGAAGAATATTTACAATTAAACATGTTAAATTTAACAAGAAGGTTATGAGCATACTTAGATTATGTTACAATAATAGAACGTTTATCTTAAATATAGTCATTCTTAAAAAATGATGCAGAATACACTTAAATTATTCACTTTAAAGATTTGACTTGGTTTATCCATATATTTATGAATTAAACTAGATAGATTGTCAATAATCAACAAATCATCAACATATAATACAATTAGAATCAAATGACTATTTTCAACTTTAACAAAGAGATCATTATCTGAATGATAGTTAACAAAACCTAATTCTTTGAAAAAAGAAGTAATTTTAGAATATCAAGCTCAAGGAGATTGTTTTAAATCATACAAAGATTTTTCAACTTGTATACATAATATTTTCTTTTAAGATCAGTGAAATCTTTAGACTAAGTCATGTAGATTTTTTATTCTAAATCATCATTTAAAAATATATTATTAACATCTATTTGGTGAATAACCCAACCATTTTGAGCTATACGAGTAATAAGAAGTCTAACAATATTCATTTTTTCTACAGGAGCAAAGGTATCAATATATTCAATCTTGAGTTTTTGACTAAATCCATGAGCAACTAATCTAGCTTTAAATTTGTCATTTTTACCAATTGAATTATATTTGATCTTATAAAGTCACAACTGATAATATGCCTTTTAAGCAAAGGAGGGACAAGATCCCAAGTCTAATTTTTAATGAAGGCATTATAGTTAGCCTACATAGCAACATTTCATCTATCATCTTGAGTGGTTTCCTCAAATGATTGAGGTTCACATTCATACATAGTCATTAATGCATGATAAAAATGTTGACTTCTAGTTAATTTATTAAAGTTATCAGCATTAGAAGATTGAATTAGGAATTTTTCCCATTTAGGTCTTTTAGATTTAATATGAAATTCATGGAGTTCCTTAGACTCTAAGTTATCCAAAATTGGATCAAATTTTTCAAGGGCATCTATTTCATCAGTAGGAGAAACATGAGATTTGAGTTTATCAATAAAAGAACACTGAAGAGGTTCCATAGAGGGCCCATTAAATAATTTTTCAATAATAAAAATATTCATATTCTCAATTATCTGATATTTAGAAATATCATACACTCTTAACCTTTTGTCTTATCTCCATAACCTATAAAAATGCAAGAATAGGAAGTGTGATCGAGCTTCTTTCTTTTAACTTTAAGAATAAAGATAGAAGTAGGACTACCAAATATCCTGAGATGAGCCACACTAAGTTTTTTTTTACTCAAAATTTATAAAGGGTTAGAAAAAATCAAAGATTTGGTAGGGACTCTATTCAGAATATGAACAACAGTGTTCATGAATTCGGTCCATAAGAACTTAGGAACATTTGTAGATTGTAATATTATTTTAGCCATTTCTATGATGGTGCAGTTTTTTCTTTCAGTAATACCATTTTTCTTAGAGGAATATGGATTTGTTAATTATCTTTGAATACTTCAACTAATACAATAAAAATCAAACTCTTTACTAACATATTCACCACCATTATTAGTTCTTAATCTCTTAATAAAAAAATTAGATGCATCTTCAACATAAACTTTAAATTCTTTAAACTTAAAAAAAATATCAAATTTCTTTTTAATTAAATAATACCAAATCATTCTAATATAATTATCAATAAAAGTAATAGTATACAAAGAATAATTAAGAGATGTAACTTCAATAGGTCCTACAATATCACTATGAATTAATTTTTAAGGATGTGAGTAATTTGCAACATGATTCTTGTGAAAGATATCAGTATGTTGCTTACCATGTAAACACCCCTCACAAGTTTCATGATGAGAAGGTATATAATGAATTTGAATAACAAGGTTGATAAATGACATATCATATAAACTTATGAAATTAACATGTCCTAATATTTTATGTCATAACTGAGATTCATTTTTATTATGTGATGAAAGTAAATATGTAAAAGGAGAAAAGATATATAAATCATTCTTTTGAGAAACTTCAACAATCAAATAATGATATTGATTTCTAATGGACTATCTTTAAGAAAATTTACAATGAAATTATCATTTATAAGTTGAGAACAAGATAGTAAATTATTTTTAAGCTTAGGTACATAGAAAACATTTTTTATGGTAACATTTGAAAACTTTGCTTTTTCATGTTTAATTATTTCTAAAAAAGAATTGTATCCTAAGTAAATTATTTTACAGATATCTCTAGAATCACATAAAATATAAGATAATCATGTCATATGATGTGATGTACCACTATCTAAGATCTATTTATTTTTATTTGGAGCATATAAAGCAATAACATTTGAATTTCGATTGTTATTATGATTAAGATTTTGATTTTTTTTCTTGTTTTGATTAGATTTCTTTCCTTTGTTATTTTTATAAGTTTGATAATTATTTATATCCTTATTTAAATAATATGTTTCCCTCATATGGTCAAATTTACCACATAAATTACAATTTCTATTAAACTTAGGTGTATGATTTTTATTACTAGATTTTTTATTTCCATATTTGTCTTTATCAGAATTAAGGTTTCATTTCTAGTTTTTAGTGTTATCAAAAACATTATTTAATGTGAGAAGTGCCCAAGTGGCATTCTCTTTAGAATCAAAAGTTGTCATAGCTTGCTCTTTTTTTAATCAAGAGAATAGACAAGGTGGTAAGGTCAGAGATATCTTGATCAGTTTGATACTTAGAATTCAAAATTGAAATAAATTTTCTAAACTTTTCATGAATATTTAACTAAATAATAAAACAAAGAGATTGATCCTAAATCAAATTACAATTACATCCATCTAAGTAAGCTTTAATGTTTTTAATTTTAGCAAGAAAATTCACAAATTTCTCATCACCTTTCATAGGTATACTTAGTAATTTAAGGATTAACTTAATAATCTTTGAGATATGAGTGCCCTATGGATGGATTTAAGGAGTTTACAAGTATCTCTAAGAGATTATTAATTACCAATGTGGAGAAGGAATTCATCATTAACACTTTGTAATATAATGGACATAACTTCCTATGATTTCTATTGAAATGATTCATCATTAAGACTCCTCAATGTAATAGACATAGCTTCCATGATTTATATTGAAATGTATTGGTAAGCTCAAGGGTCAAATGTCATTTAGAAGGGTATTTTTCATTCCCAACAATAATATTTCACAATTTTCATATCATAATTCAATTTTAACATGAATTTTCCATATATTATAGTTATTTTCATTAAGCATTTGAGATTTATCTTTAAAAAATGAGGTGAAGCCATAATTTTCCTTTAAATAGGATAATAAATAAATGCCTAAAAATAAATTATATTAAATAATTTTTTTGAATTATTTTCAAAATAAAGTGATTTTTACATGCAACTATACTTAATTACATAATTTAGATGTCAAACAATGCAAAAAATTAAACTAAAGTTGCACTAAGCTAAGTGTTGAAAGAGCCGCACTCAAAATGACCACTTAATACTATTATTAAAAATAGGGTAAAAATTTCAATATAAGTCTTCAAAAAAATAGACCACTTCAATGCATCTAGAACATGCCAAAACCTAGAGATCGACTAGTTACATGACTATGTTTGTCAAAATATTCACTAGGTCAAAAGTTGAAACAAGTTTGATAGGTCAATTAGGGTTTTAGATGCATGAAAAACTAGCACAAAAATCAAAAAATGGATTTAAAAAATAATTAAATTTGAAAAATTAACTTGACCAAGTCAAATAATATTTGAATTTAAGGGGTTTTGAACTTGGACCTCCTTAGTTTCAAGTTTTTAGCAAAATTACTACTACCAACCCTTTTAGAAGCTTTCTTGAGAATTTATATACAGTAATACATATATGAACTATAATTTTATAATATTTTTAATAAAAATTTATATATATAATTTCATATATATGGTACATGAATTTTCAAGAAGTGAAAAAAAAAATAGATTTAAAAAGCTTTAAAGAAGGGTGGGGCCCATCAACTTTGCATGAAAATTAAGACATTAAAAAAATAAAATACATTTCAAAACTATAGAAAATAAAAATCTTAGATGTAGCATGCACAAGAAAAGAATGACATAAAGTAGTATTTTGGAGATGTCTAGTACGATGAATAGTCCACCAAATAGTCTAAAATTTTGTCACTCATCTTGAATTTGCTCACTAAAAATAATTATAGGTTCAAAATTTGATTTTTGATAGAGAAACTTGATTTTTCACTTCACTAGGTCATACTATGCTACCTAAAAGATCCTGGAAAAAATAAATTGAAGCTTCTAATGCTTTAGAAACATTATCAGGGGGTTTGATAGTTAAAATAATTGTTAAAACAACTTTTAAACACTATAAACCACTACCAAAATCAATTTAAATAATTTTTGAAGTTTTTAGGATCCATAGGCCATACTTGGGCCATACAAAAGCTCTTAATAGAACCCAGATGAAAATAAAATTCTTAAAAACTATTTCCTTTGTGCTTGAGTGTGTTTGGATTAAGATCCAAGGTGTGGAAGTGATGAACCAATCCTCCCAGAGATCAAGCAAAAAAAATATTCTTCTTCTATGCCGTACATAGGCTTGCAAGAGGCTTAAAATAATTAAAAATATATTCTAAATTGAATAAAATATAAATTATTTCAACTCAATGCAAAATGTTTGTCAATTAAATCTATTCACCAGGCTCGAAATTCATGATAGAATTTATAAATCAATGTACATCCATATGATATAATCTAGAGTGAATTTTAATAAGCAAAGCATAATGAAAGAAACACACAGATCAATGAACCAGTACATAGTTATTACTATGGGAAAACCTCAAAAAGGTAAAAAAATCATCAATATGATATTCATATATTTGAGAAACCAAATCACCCCAATACAGAAACTCCTCCTTCTCACTTCTTCAATAGCCTTCTTAAAACTCTTTGTTCATGCATAATTCATGATTTATAATATATTGTTTTCACACACTCACAATAGGGGTAAAACCCTATTTATAATGAAATGTGAAGGGATGTAACCATTTTATATAATGGGTCCAATCATCTTAAGAACATTTTAAATTATTGATGATCATAAATAAGTATGTTTTATTTTTACTGATAAGTAATAAATAATTTATGTTTTATTATTTATTTACATGAAGTTTTTAACCCATGTTAATAAATAATAAATCATTATTATTTAATTACTTAAAATATACTAAGTGTATTATAATTTCACCTCTTAGACATTAAATGTTTTAATACTTCCAAACCTCATAATATAAAAAAGTATTAAACAAATTCTACTCAAAGTCTACTTACTTAGATTTCATCACCAAGGGAGAAATGACTCGATTTTTTGATCGAGTATAAATATGTTGTTGATGGTATATATTGGAAAAACACCTAACACCCTTATTTTTGTGGGATTTTGAAGTGAGGGGATAGGCCCCAATACGAATCTAGTACCATCATCAATACAAATCCTTTTCAGCCTTAACTACCTAAAACCATCTTTAGATTTTTTTTTAGTTCCTTTTTATAGCTAACTCTCTATCACATTTATTTTTAAAATTTTATAATTTAAAACATTCAAGAATGACCACATATATTAGCATTTCTATTTTTAATACTTGTTCTTTGATAATTATATGTTGTATTGTAAAACCTCTATTGGCTAGTGTTGGTACAAGGTTTGTGTTATGTCACAACTAGATCGACTAGATTGACCCAATTCCCTATGTGTTTATTTCAAATATTCTATAAAATAACACTAGATCATTTAGATTCATAATTTTCAAAACATGTCTTTACTTTTAGAGCATAGTTGATATGTTTGACTATGTCTCTTAAAGTCTCTATTTCCCCACAAAACATAAATGTTTTATTTGACCCTGTATTTTACAGAGTACTTATTTTATTTGCCTTCAACACATAGTCAACCTATATAATTATGTGTATTTTATATTCCCTCAATTTCACCATATATAAAACATAGTTGATCAATTTAACTATTTTTTGTAGCTTGTCCTATCTACTATTCTATAAGATAGTATCGATTGGTTTGACCTAGTATCATACAAAATGATCCTAATTTTTACCAAGTTTGTAGTTCCCTCCATCATAAATTTATTGTTTGAGGATAATATATAATTGATTCAAACAAACATGATGAGTTTTACCAATCCCAATAAGGTTCCTAAAACACATCTTGTGGCACCCACTACGGATCAAATCAATGTCCATGTTGCCACCTGTACTACCAACTATGGGATTCTTCCCCATTATTCCTCGACACTTAACCCATTTTTTTCATTAGAATATAAATGTGACCTTGAATACACAAATTAAATTCTCTTTTTCATCAAATAAAACCCTTAACATAGAGGAAAATATCCTATAACCAACTATAATCTCATGATGGGACCTTATATAGGAAAACCCCATTTACCTTCCCGTATCTTTTCTCAAGGATTTGAAGCAAGCCCTTTATTTTTATCCCAACATTTTCCATATATATTGTCTCTTTCCCACACCATGACATCATCCTCTATGTCTTATTATACCTCTATTCCAAGTATTCCTACAAACATGGTAGGGTCAACTTCTAATAGGGCTCTTCAAAATACCTGCATCCCTATCCATGCTACCAATGCTTATTTTACTACCAATTATACTCATGCCACTAGTTTTTGTCATGATAATACATCATCCCACACTCATAGTTCATCTCAAGCTCTTAATACCTCACAAATACTAATACATCACATGTTGCATCCACTAGCCAAAATGTTGTTCAAAACAATCAACTTTTATTATAAACGCTTAACCAAATACATAATTTTAAAAATAATAATTCAAATCAAATGTTTCAAATGTAAAATCACCTCATAAATCTCCAAAACCAACCTCACCATGTTCCATGGGGAGCAAAAAATCCTAATGCCCCCACCTCCTGCCCCTTAGGGATTCACATGGTAACCTCATACCATAACCTTCACTTATCAACAAAACTATCAAATATTTACAAAATGAACTTCTAGTACCTCAAATTTCCAACATTTACATAAGATGTATCACCCCCACCATCACTTATAATGGATCTACATATCTTACCTTGCATCTAAAAACATTTGGCACCTTTACAAAGATCAGGTTAAGTTTAATACTTTTGTTGCCACTAAACTCTTAATTAAAACACTTTTAGGAGAATCTTTAGATTGGTAAAATCAATTGAAAACCCACTATATTACTATCCTATAATACTTGGTCAACTCATTGGTTCATGAATTCCAAACTAGTGATCTTCTCAAAAATAGCTTAACTCATTTTATAAATTGTAAATAACTCAAAACTGAAATGACATAAGTCTTCATCAAACGATGGAAAATTCTGTCTAATAAATCTAAGAAAAATATGGAAAATGACAAGCTCTTCCACTTATTTACCAATGTTATCCACCCTAAATTACAATATCATGTTAGGAACTTTTCTCCAAAAACTTTGGAATAAGCTCTTGACCAAGCCAAATGACAAGATTTCCTCATGCTTCAATTTGAACCACCTCAATCTAAAATGAGAACTTGCATACTTATCAAAAATAAAATAATGTCATGCAACCAATGATGGTGTTACCAACACTTATGACACCATATACACCATCCAATATATTATTTTGAACAACACCATGGAGCATGTTCCTCCTCCTAACAATAATTCTAATCATAATCCCATATTTTCTCAAAATAAACATACTAATGTGCACAAACCATTATCCCTAGAAAAAATTTAAAAACATCTTCCAAGACCTCTACCAAGAGATATTAACCCCACTCATCCTATGAAATGATGGTATTATCTAAATAAATTTTGTTTGTTTCATGCAAGTTGGGGACATTCTCATGAGACTTCTAGACAGTTAATAAATGTTGCTATGGAATTTTTTATTGGTTCTAAATTTGACCATGAATCCCTTAGATGAAAATTTCCACAATATTATTACATAGAACTTAAAGATCATGAGACTCAAAATAAAAATCAATATTTAAAATAATATAATGCTCATTTAGATAACTACAAGGATCCCCTTCCTAATCACCAATACAACATTGACTAACCTACCCCTACTACTAAAAACATTGAAATTCTTATAGACCTTAACACCAATGAAAAAAATGTGGTTAATATGACTAATATGAGAAGAGCAGTTGATCATATTGATTCATACCCAACACCTACACATCACACCTCTCCAACATTCTACATTTTAAGACAATTACCCATCCCATCTCATTGAATTGGGGTAAAAGGAACCAATACCCATACAAGCACCACTTCCAATTGTTGGGGGATCAAACCAACAATAGATTACAATTGTGACAGCAATAAACGCAGAATTAAACTAGATTGACAAGTAATTAGAATGATAATAGCAAGAACAAGAGATACAAGAAAACACCCTGAAAACTTGTATTAACAAACTCTTTACAAAAGGAATACAATTGAAGAAAGCTTCTTTCTTCCACACCTCTCCTAGATGTATAGATCTCTCAATAGATCTCTATTCCTCAAGAGTTATCTCTCTCAAGAACAATCAACTCCAACAAGCCTGGATTGATTCAATTCTGTACTGTTCTTCACACATAATGAATTACAACAATTCACTACAAAAACTACTACAAAGCTAAGAAGATCTAATTCTTCATATAGAATTAGGAGACTTGAGCATGTACTTCCAACAAACAGTTAAACTACTTAAACAAGGGCTCTAAAAATAGTAATGCCAATAATAGAGACGCGAGCTTGAGTCTACAACTCAAACTCACCATGCAAACACTTGCTTCTGTCCACGAAAATAGCTTTCTGGACACGCAGGTAACCGACGTCAGTTCCTGCTGCTTGTCTGTGACCGTCATCAGCCGATTCCCTGCCGACGTCGGCATCTCTGTAACTGCCTGTGACTGACGTCGGTCGCTCCTGACCGATGCCAGTGTCTGTGTAGACCTGAACCTGATAATGAATGCTCCTTGGTGAAGTTTTTAGCTCCACACCCTAACAATCTCCCACTTGGAGATAAACAGCTGCACCAGTACCTGTACAGCAACATCTTCTAGCTCTTCCATCTTCAACTCAATCATGAAGACCAACAAAAGTTGAATGAAGATTCAACTTCTCCTTTGTAACTAGCTTGGTTAACATATCAGCAGGATTCCTATCTGTATGGATCTTCTCCAGCTTCAACTCACCATCTTCCAATACCTGTCGTATGAAGTGATACCTTAGCTGTATGTGCTTTGTTCTTGAATGAAAGGCTGAATTCTTAGCCAAATGGATTGCACTCTAACTGTCACTATACAATCTGCAACTCTCATGCTCCCTACCAAGCTCATCCATGAACCGTGTCATCCATATCATCTCCTTGCTAGCTTCTGTGGCTGCAATATACTCTGCTTCTGTAGTTGACAAGGCAACAACCTTCTGCAACTTAGATATCCAGCTAACCACCATTCCACCTACAGTAAAAACATAACCTGTAGTGCTCCTCCTACCATCCAAATCACCTGCCATATCTAAATCTACATAGCCATGTAGAGAAGTATCTGAACCTCCATAGCACAAGTGCCTACTGCTGGTTCCTCTCAGATATCTAAGGATCCACTGAACTGCTTTCCAATGTTCCTTACCTGGATTGGCCATATACTTACTTACAACTCCCACTGCTTGGGCAATATCCAGTCTAGTACACACCATTGCATACATCAAACTCCCTACTGCGGAAGAATATGGAACCTTACTCATGTACTCTACCTCATCATATGAATTAGGACATTGTTCTTTGCTCAACTTAAAATGTCCAGCCAAAGGTGTGCTTACTGGTTTAGCATCCTGCATATTGAACCGTTTCAACACCTTGTCCACATAATCTTCTTGAGACAATATCAACCTGTGATTTTTCCTGTCTCTCTTAATGCTCATGCCAAGGATTTTCTTTGCTGCTCTCAAATCCTTCATAGCAAACGTTTGAGCTAATTTTACCTTAAGCTCTGAGATATCCTGCATGTGAGATCCTGCAACCAGCATATCATCTACATACAACAATAGAATAATATATCTACCATTATCAAATCTCTTGAAATACACACAATGGTCTGATTGACACCTACTGTAGCCATGCTTAGTCATAAACCTGTCAAATTTTAAGTACCATTGCCTAGGAGCTTGTTTGAGGCCATACAAGCTTTTATTCAACTTGCACACAAACTTCTCCTTACCCTTGACCTCGAATCCTTCTGGTTGTTCCATATATATTTCCTCATCCAAATCTCCATGAAGAAATGATGTCTTAACATCTAGCTACTCAAGATGCAAATCCTCAAAAGCAACCAAAGACAATACAACCCTTATTGAAGTCATTTTAACAACAGGAGAAAAAATCTCACCAAAGTCAATACCTGGATTTTGTGCAAATCCTTTTACCACTAATCTGGCCTTGTATCTCATCTATCCATTCTCACCTTCCTTCAACCTGTAGGTCCATCTGTTCTTAAGTGTTCTCTTACCAGCTGGCAATTCAACCAAATCCCATGTTTGGTTCTCTCTTAAGGACTCCAACTCCTCAACCATGCCACGCTCCCACTCACTCTTGGACTCCACCTGTATTGCTTCTTCAAAACTCTCTGGTTCTCCACCATCAGTTAGCAATAAATAAAATAAAGAAGGAGAATATCTGATTGGAGGCTTACTCACCCTTTCTGACCTCCTGATGGGTGTTTGAGACTCGTCCACAACACGCTGTCCACCTAAATTCTCTGACAGTGACCGACCTCGGTCACCTCCAGACCTGTTACTGGCTGACGTCGGTTCTGCTTGACCGACCTCGGTACTTGTACGGCCGACGTCGGTCTCTGTATGGCCGACGCCGGTTTTTGTCCTGCCGATGCCGGTTCCTAACCTGCCGACGTTGGTCTCTGTGTTTTCCTGTAAGTGATTATTTCTTTTTCCCGCGAGCTCATCTTATACTTTCACCTCATCCAATTCACCATTGCTCTGCTCAGATTGATTCAACTTCCTTAGCTGATCACAATACATCACTCTTTCGTTGAAAACAACATCACGGCTCCTAATTACCTTGTTAGTTTCTAGATTCCACAATCTGTAACCAAAATCATCTGAGCCATAGCCAATAAGCGTGCATCTCATAGACTTAACATCAAGATTCTTTCTATTTTCCTTATCTATATGCACAAAGGCTTCACAACCAAAAACTTTAAGATATGAGAGATCAACCTTTTTACCTATCCATGCCTCTTTTGGAATACCACCATCCAGAGCTGTAGAGGGTCCTCTGTTAATCAGGTACACTGCAGTGTCAACGGCTTGTGCCCAAAACTGTAAGGGCAAACCGGCATGCAATCTCATACATCTTGCACGCTCCATTATTGTCCTGTTCATCCTTTCAGCAATACCATTCTGTTGAGGTGTCCTTGGAACCGTCCTTTGCCTATGGATTCCATGCATGTAACAATAATCTCTGAACTTATAACTGCAGAACTCACTGCCATTGTCTAATCTCAGGCACTTTAATCTTTTACCTATTTCATTCTCAACCATAGCTTTCCAAACTTTAAAAGTATCAAATACATCAGATTTCTTTCTAATACAATAGATCCATACCTTCCTTGTGGCATCATCTATGAAAGATACATAGTATTGTGATCTTCCAATGGAAGCAACCTGAGCTGGTCCCCACACGTCTGTGTGAACAAGCTCCAACTTGTGCCTCTTCTTAATAGACCCAGTTTTGAGAAAACTAACCCTTTTCTATTTTCCAAATACACAGTGCTCACAAAACTCTAGATCTATGCCTTTTAAATCTGAAAGCATACCTTTAGACTTAAGAATTGACATCCCCTTCTCACTCATGTGGCCAAGCCTTGAGTGCCACAATTTAGCGTCCACATCTGAAGTAGATAATACAGAAGGAGATTTGTTAGTAACACAATTACACAAATAGAGAGTACCTTCTCTCTTACCTCTGGCCATAACAAGTGCACCCTTGGTCACCTTCCAAGATTCTGTTATGAGAGTTACTGTACAACCCTCATCCCCTAACTTTCCTACAGAAATCAAATTTCTCTTCAAGCTAGGAACATGCATCACATCTCTCAACACCCATGTGTTGTTATTCTGCATCTTCAGCTGCACTTTACCTTTGCCAATTATTTTACAGGGCTCATCATCCCCTAGATACACTATTCCAAAATCTCCATGGATATAGTCACTGAATTATTCCCTATTAGGAGTAGCATGAAAAGATGCACTAGAATCTAATACCCAAGATTCTATATTATTATTATGCAGAGAGAAAATTAAAGCATCCTGTGCAATACCTGTAATCTTAGCTTCTTCCTTTCCTTTGTGCTAGTTGTCCTCCTTAGGTTTTGACCAACAATCTCTACTTATGTGGCCCATCTTTCCACAATTCCAGCATTGTGGCCTTCTGCCATTTCTGGATTTAGATCTGCCTTTCTCCTTTGATTTGGATCTTGCTCTGCCTTTCTTGCTCTTCTCTTTCTGCCTTCCCCTGCTCTCAAAACTTAAAGTGTTCCCGGATGCCTCTTCTATGCTTTTCCTGCGTATTTCCTCATTCAAGATAACACTAACAACATCCTCTACTTTCAAAATATTTGATGCAGATGCAGTATTACTTACTGCCATTACTAAGCCATGCCAGCTTTCAGGCAAAGAACATAATATTAAAAGAGCTTTTATCTCATCATCAAACACTATATTTATTGAACTTAATTGATTCACAATACCATTGAAATCATTCAGATGAGTAGAAACAGATCCACCTTCATTCATATGCAAATTAAATAACTGCTTCATAAGATATACCTTATTGGAAGCTGAGGGTTTTTCATACAAATTTGCTAACGTAGTCATCAACTCTACCATAGACTTTACCTGTGATAAATTGGATATCACAGTGGATGCTAGACTCAGTCTTATAGAACCCAGAGCCTTTCTATCAAGAACTTCCCATTCTTCATCCTCCATGTCTTTGGGCTTCTTTGCAATACCTCCTAACGGTAAGTAGAGATCTTTCTGATACAGATAGTCCTCTATCTGCATTCTCCAGTGTTGGTAATTTTTGCCATTGAACTTTTCCATTCTCAATTTACTTTCATCTGCCATTGCTTCTCCCACTCAAATAGAAATCCCTGCAGAAACTCTTGTGAGAACCTATAATCAATACACACTACACAGATCTGAACCACCTGTTAGTGAACCTAAACTTTGATACCAATTATCAAGCTCTGAACCTGTAACCAAGGCTCTGATACCACTTGTTGGGGGATCAAACCAACAATAGATTACAATTGTGATAGCAATAAACGTGGAATTAAACCAAATTGACAAGTAATTAGAATGATAATAGCAAGAACAAGAGATACAAGAAAACAACCTGAAAACTTGTATTAACAAACTCTTTACAAAAGGAATACAATTGAAGAAAGCTTCTTTCTTCCACACCTCTCCTAGATGTATAGATCTCTCAATAGATCTCTATTCCTCAAGAGCTATCTCTCTCAAGAACAATCAACTCCAACAAGCCTGGATTGATTCAATTCTGTACTGTTCTTCACACACAATGAATTACAATAATTCACTACAAAAACTACTACAAAGCTAAGAAGATCTAATTCTTCATATAGAATTAGGAGACTTGAGCATGTACTTCCAACAAATAGTTAAACCACTTAAACAAGGGCTCTAAAAATAGTAATGCCAATAATAGAGACGCGAGCTTGAGTCTACAACTCAAACTCACCATGCAAACACTTGCTTTTGTCCATGAAAATAGCTTTCTGGACATGCAGGTAACCGACGTCGGTTCCTGCTGCTTGTCTGTGACCATCGTCGGCCGATTCCCTGCTGACGTCGGCATCTCTGTAATTGCCTGTGATCGACGTCGGTCACTCCTGACCGACGTCGGTGTCTGTGTAGACCCGAACCTGATAATGAATGCTCCTTGGTAAAGTTTTTAGCTCCACACCCTAACACCAATAACATAAATTAACCATAATTGATATAACTTTTACTCATTCCCAAATTTTCATACCACTAGAAAACATCCCTCAAACTTCAAAAAATATTTCTTCTACTCAACCACAATAAGTACCTCAACAAACCATCACATCATCTAAACCCACTTGCAACCAACCTAAACAAACTATACCTTATCAACATAGGTTTTATTACACATCCAACCCCCATTCCTAGGAACTCTTGCAACACTATGCACCTATATCTAACAATTCTCTCATGGGTTATGATGAATGGGTTCCTATTACATAACTTTCCCTTCTTCCATCTCAAATCCCCTTCTTAGTGTCAATGTGAACATCTCCCTGCAATCATAAACATAAAATGAAATTATATTTGAAATGAACATCCTTGTCCTCCTCCTCTAAGGTAAGAAGATACCTTAGTTGGATTTGAACATAGCATACTTCAATAATGTGAAGATATGTCCATCCATGTTGATTAAATAGTGGACACTTCCCTCTCACTTAAATTCCATATCTATTCAATGATTCCTGACAAGATATTGCTTTATGTGGATGATCCTCCTTTATTCATTAGCATCCAAATAAGTGATACCCAAGTTAAGTGTGTTTTAATTGATGAAGGTTTAGATACTTGTGTTTCCTCTCTTGACTTTATTAAAACTCTTGGATACTCTAAATGTAACCTTAAATCCACACTTAGTACATGCCAAGGCTATGATAGAAGATAAATGCCTCTTCTAGGTTGTATTTATCTTTTCATTATTGTTCCTCCTATTACCTTCCATGTAAATTAATGATATTTAACTTTCCACTTTCTTACTAAATCTTACTCAGTCAACCTTAGACTCATTGTATGAGAGCAGTCACTTCATCAGCATGTCAATGTGTCAAATTTCCTCACAATGGTGATATCTAAAATATTCAAGGGGACATGAATCCTTAGAATTTTCTAGGCATGCAGTGTCTTTAAAATACCCACCCGTGAACCCTTACCTAGTGTTCCATTTTCAGAATCCTAACACTTCAGATATCTAGTTAACTCCATTATAGGCTATAATGGTCATCTTAAATTAATTAGGAATATTCCACCTAACCTCTTAAACTCTCATGATGATGATCTAGATAAGATAATCCTAAAGATCAAAACTTTTGATCTGTATCCTCACATCATCACTCAACTTCCTCCTTTTATTCAACCTTGATCCCGTTATCAACCTTATGATGACATACCAATTACTTTAACCAAAACTAGACATTCCATTCACCACACTTCCTCCATTGATAAAATAGTTCTTGCATGTACTATCGACTTACATACACCCAATTATGATGATGGTTATTCTTTACATGACCCATTTTTATCTAGATTCATCCAAGCTATAAATTCCAAAGTTATTAGATATCGTTCATCTTTATTTTAGTCTTTTCATTTCTCTTCTATTGCTTCTTTTATAATAAATAATATTAGTTTCTCCACTACTATTCACATGTTAGAGATGAAGCGCTTGTGTATTATACCTCCAATCATATTAGAGCCTCTCAAGAGTATGATAATAGATCATGCTATGATAGGACCTTATCATTTTTCTAGATATCATGACCCTTCCAATATGCTTCCTCCATAGATGTTAACCACTTTGTTTAAACCTGTTGCACAACCATCCTTACCTCTAGATGAGCATAATCTAATTTCCAATCCATCTTCCCCTTCCTTGGTGATGGTCTTCTTTTATTACCTTAGATTGATCCCTTACCTATACAATGTGAAGATCAATCTTATTGTGATATTCATAGAGTTGTTGATCATTGGACCAAAGATTGTCATCTATACCAATAGATTTAGGCTTCTTTTTCTACCCCTTTAGCCATTAGACCTCTATAGTCTACTAATAGATGTATTTATTACTTCCATAGAACAAATAACCATTATTCTACCCATTTCTAAAAACTTAGGTAGTATATCGACACATTACAACCAATCATTGCCTAGCCCAAAAACAACACCATGCCTCCTCCCAATCTACTTTCAGAGTAAATCCTTAAATATGGGGAAGTCTATTATCTTTGGCATCAGTTTTCTTTGGTGTTCTTTCCAATAAACTCGTAGGTTTTATGGTTTATCTCTGTAGTATCAAGGTCAATCCTACTAAGGTTAGAGCAATCCTAGAAATGCCTCCACCTACTAATATCAAACAACTCTATAGCCTAAAATGCAAACTTTAGTCAATTCAACACTTCATTTCCCAGTTGTCAAATCATTGCCAACCCTTTCACCATCTCCTCAAAAAGGATGTCTCCTTCCAATGGAATAAATATTGCTATAAAGCCTTTGATGCACTTAAATAATACCTCCTTTCCCCACTGGTTCTTATTCCACATAAGGAAAATCAGCCTTTTTACCTATACATCTCCACAATAGACCATTCTCTAGGTGTTATGATTGCACATCGAGATGACTAACACTGAGAGCAGGTAGTTTATTACATATCCACACACATATTGATTATGAGACTCAATATACCCATACTAAAAAACTTTATCTTGCATTGGTCTTTTCCACCTCTAAGCTTCAGCATTATCTCTTAAATCACAAAACCTATGTGGTCACCCATACTGATCCTCTCAAATATATGCATTCCAAAATATATCACAACCAATGTGTAGCTTAGTGGCTCATGCTTCTTATTGAATTTGACTTAGTTTTTATTCAAAAAAAATCTATTAAAGGGAAAACAATCACTGACCAGTTAGCTATTGCCCCTTTACCTGAAAATCAACCTTCAAACCTTGAATTCCCTGATGAATCTATTGCAACACTCTCCACTGATGACATCTCCAATCAAATGATGATGTTCTTTGATGGATCTAAATGCCAGCATGGTAGGGTTATGGGGGTCATTCTTATTCCTCTAGATGGTAAGCCTATGCCTTTGTCATTTAAACTAGATTTTAAATGCACGAATAATATGGCTAAATATGAGGCTTTGATTCTAGGACTTCAAATAGCTCCTTCTTGGGTATCAAATACATAACCATTTTTGGTGATTCTTAGCTAGTAATTAACCAAATTAATGGTTCCTACCTATGCAAAAACAAAATTCTACGGTGGTGTAAACATCGTGTAGATACACTCTTGGGATCATTTGACTCTTATCTCTTGTAAACTATTCCTCAATCTACAAACAAGTTTGCTGACATAATGGCTTCACTTGCTTCACACATACCCTCTTCATCCTCTTCTTCAAGAATTTATGTCATCATGTATCGCTTAACATTACCCTCCTATGTCTCAGCTAACATCCTCTTTGTTATAAATGCAACAACCAACCCATAAGAATTATGGTACAAATAACTCACAAATTTTCTTTCTTTCTCTATTACCCTTCTTGATCTTTCTAATAATTGGAAATGGGCCTTCATAAAACATGTCACTCATTACACTATACTAGGAAGACTTCTCTACAAGTGAAGTTTTGATGGTCTTATCTTTGTATGTTTAGCTAGTACTGAGACTCCCTTTGCTATTAAGGAAGTTCGCTATGGGATTTGTGGTGGGAGTTTCAATGTTCACATAGTTGCTAAATGTATCCTTTTACTTGGCTATTATTGGCCCACACTTCATCAAGACTTTGTTGATTACTTTTGACATTGCATCAAGTGTCAACAACATGCTAACCTACTTCACATTCCTAGTCATGCATTTCAAGTTACCAAAGACTTTTGGCCCTTCTCCCAATGGGGCTTAGATCTAATTAGAGAGATTAACCCTCATTCATCACTCCATCATCATTCTATCATTACTGCCACTGAATACTTCACCAAGTGGGTCAAGGCCATCCCTCTCATCTCCATTAAAGCTGACAAAATTGTTGACTTCATTAACCATCATGTCATCTATCATTTTTGTGTACCTCACAAGATTATAACTGATAATGGTAATTATATTAAAAATAAGATTGTTCAAGGTCTTTGTGATGCATTTCAAATCAAATTAAGCTTCTCATTACCATACTATCCCCAAGCTAATGGATAGGCAGAAGCTTCTAACAAAAATTTGACAAAAATTCTCATGAAGATAGTCAATTATACGAGCAAGGATTGGCACACACACATTCTTTTTGCTTTATGGGCTTACCACACTAGCATTCAAACCCCTATGGGTGCTACACCTTTTTCATTGGTATATAGGATAGAGGTTGTTTTGCCTCTTGAGGTCCAAATTCCTTCTCTTCACATTTCTCTACATGACATACTTACTAATGATGACTTGCACCAAGAACATTTGGCCCAACTTGAATTACTTGATGAATGCCTTCTCATATACCTCAACCACCTCCAAATCTATCAAGAGCGTATCAAATGTGCTTATAACAAAAACCTCAAAGAGCGATATTTCAATATAGGAGATCTTGTCTTAAAATAAAATCAACATGTGATGAACATGGAGAAAATCAAATGGGGTAAGTTTGCTCCTAATTGACTTGTACCTTATATCATAACTCACAATTATGGTTCAAGAACTTATCTCTTGTCTTCTCTTGAAGGAAGGTTATAACTCAAGCCTTTAAATGCCTTACACCTATGACCATTCTGTTGTTAAACCAACATCACTTTACTTCATGTTTAAATTGAACTCATCCCTTGAGCATCCCTATTACATTCATTTCCCTTCCTCTTCACCCTTACTCCTATGCACTTAGATAACTTACACAATGGTATGGTTTTATCTTCACAGTGGAAAACTCTTAAGCCTCTATAGTCTTGTCCATGACTAAAAGGGAAAAAAAACAAATAGGATATTTGAAAAAGTTATAAAATCTCAGGTCATGGTTTTCAATGTAAACAACTCCCTTGAAGGATAGTTTTATAATTTCACTTTACTACTATCAATAGATTACTCCCTTAAAGGATAGTTATTTAATATTAAAAACAAATGCTTAGACCACTCTGTTGAAGGATGGCTAAGCCAAGATTTGTTCTCAAAGGAAAAAAACAAATGCAAAGGGCTCCTCACCTCTTTGTACAACCTTAACCTATACCAAATCCCATTGTAGGCTTCCTGCATTGATCATATTACACACAAAAAAAACTTTAAGTCATGGACTTGCCTATATTGGCTTTCAGGTCACCCACAAAAGCGACATATCATTTCTACTTGGTAGGTTATGTTATCTAAATATTTTTCCTCATTCTACCCTTTTTCCCCTCATACTCTTCCAAGGGACTGTGAAGCTCACTTAACATAAGGTAAACATGATGCTTCTCTAACAAACACAATGGTTCAAAGATATAAGGCATAAAAGAGGCTCATTTTCTTGAGCCTATTTATGTTCTAAATTACGGTCTTTGCCAATGCATGAGCATTTTGCCTCTTTATTTTCCCATCCCAATCACATGTCAATATCTCTATTTGAGATGAAGAAACAATATCATACCAATGATAAACATAACCAACATATTTATTTTATGCATACACCATCACAAATATGGAAAAATTCAAAAATAAATTAACCTAATCAATCTATTCATTTTAAGCATACACCATCACAAATATGTAAAAATGCTAAGATGAAACTAACCAATCAACTATGCATATACCATCACATAAATGGGAAAGGCTAGTCTAACTCAAATAACATGATCAACATTAACATCTAAATTAACATAACATAAAATAATCATCATCATAGTCACAAGCAATGTATCTCAAACACACACATGGTAATAAATTCACATCTCATATATATAATGTGTGATCAAAGTACATGTTCATCATCTACATCATCATAACATCATAAATCTCTCTCAAAATGTACATCTCACATCTTCGATTCGTAGGCTTCTATACATGTAACATATATAAATAAAAACTAGTAAACTCTGATACTCAAGGTCCTTGAGGCTCTCTATGTGGTCATCAGGAGGTAGCATCATCATCACTCTCCATCTATTTGCATCGACATGAGATAGAAGCTATCTCACATGACATCGACCTTTCTTACTCTCTAAACTTTGAATACATTTATATCTATAGGAACTCTCTAATCACCCTCTCATAGTAATCAATCTCATCTAGGGTATTTGAATATCTCAACATTAATATAGTCTATGAAGGACCCATATCACCTGATGATGGCCTAGCCTATACTAGTCCCTATGGTGGTGGAGGAAGAGGAGTAGCCTAGCTTGCTACTCTCATACTGTCTCTCTTTGTTGTCACTACAGTCCCTTGACCCTATAAAATGACCACTTAGCCATGTAGTGTTATAACCTGACTCTAGAAAGCCCCAATCTAACCCTACAACATCACCAACTACCCTTGTAAGGCTAACACCTATTCTTGGGCTATCTCTTAAGCCTACACTACTATATCTCAGGCATGTACTACTATATCTTGAGCCTATAGTGCTACATCCCTCTCTTTGACTAAGCCCTATAAATCTAGTGGTGGCATCCTGACCTCCACCATCAAATGTAACCCTACCCACCAAGATGTATAGATCACTATACACCTTAGGTCCCCCAATATCTGGTCCTACTAGTAGTTCCTCAAAATTTGTCTCATCAATCTCTTGGGGCTATGGTAAGGGTGCCTCTATGTCATCCCTCTTATATCAAGGTAAGGTAGGCAAAATATCATGTAGTAAACCAAATTGCCTCCTAACCTGTACCATAAGAACCATCTCTAACTCACCAACATGTATCCCCTTGACCCATAATGAGCTCTGCAACCTAATAAGTAGCTCTACTTACCCTCTAAAAATTGAGTATGTCAGATACAGTCTCCATAAGATATCTATAAGGATCAAGCCCTCGATCATGCACCTATAGTAAGTATTGTCTTGTACAATGCCATCCACTCGAGTCTATGTCATCCCATCTCTCCACTATCTAAATCCAACCCTAAATCCATCTAGGATAGTGGTAGATAACCCCAGTGGTGATGTCACCATGATGTGTTCATATGCCTAATAGTACAGTATATGGCTGACACATAAATTATATCTCCATCACAACCTCAAAACCCATATCTCTTTATATAACTATGCCAAAAATATTGGACCCTAGGCAAAAATGGTCTACTATTCAATCATCTATATAAGCATACCTATCAAATCAATCATAAATCTCCCTCTATCTACATCTGGTAATGCATACATCATGATCTTGATCATCATCAAGATGCTCAGACGATGATGCTCCACATCATCCATATAGAGTAGCTCATATGAAAAAATAATAGAGGGATAGGTCACCTCACTAACATACTCTCCATATAAAGTGACCATGTGTATATCATGCTCCTCTCTCAAGTATGCAAAGAGATCTTCACCCTGGAGTGGTAGCTAAAAAATCCTATACACATCCTCCTACATCACTATTAACTCCTCAATTAGTAGATGGACAGTGTTGGTGGTATGATCCCACCTCTCAATCAAATCTATCATCAAAGACACATCTTGCATGACTCAATATTACCATCACACTCCTCTTAAGCCCATGGCTGCCATATGTTCCCACTCATCTGGTATAACATCTCTCTTCATGTGTGTCAATAACCTCAATAGATGATCTCATAGTGTAAGCTCCATCCTCACCTACATCTACACATAAAAAACTCAAGTCACATCCCTTTTAATCTACTCTATCACCACCTTATTCCCTTCTCATTGGGAAATATACATTAGTCTAAATCCCTACACCAGGTTATGTAGGTAGCACTCAATCGACATGGGGTCTTCTAAGGTTATCTCGACCATATACCCACCTTACCAACCACCCTAGGCTTCACTACCTCTCTCTCTCTCTACCCTAGGCTTCACTACCTCTCTCTCTCTTTACTCTAGGCCTACCCACCTATTCCAATTCTAGGCCTCCCTACCTATATTCTTAACTCTTGACACTGTGACCTATCTTTTAAGCCCTAGACCTCTCCAGCTATCTCAACTTACCTTTTCCCCTAAATCATACCTTTTTAGATATTTTTCCTAGGTTATAAGATAACTACATTGGCCTAAGGCCCTAAATCAGGCTATGTAGGCAGCACTCAGATGATGAGAGGTCTTCTGAGGTTAGCTCAACCATTAGGCTAGTTAACTACTACTAGAGATCTAAAACTTACCCTTTCTCTTGTTTTTATAATTTTCTATAGTCATCGGTGTCAGCATTAATGCCAATGTTGGTGATTTATGACTCTACATAATGGCTAACATTGGTAGGAAACTATTGACCTTGATGTCATATCAATCGATCTTAGTGGACCTCACTGACATCGATGATTGTTTCGGCCCCAGGGTTGAATAACCCAAACCCAACCTTGCTCATTTCCCTTAAAAACCTACCCACAAATCCCCCTAACTTATCCTACACCTACCCTAACCTATTTTCTGCCCCTCCACTCATATTTTCTATCACCCCACCTCTCATTTAGCTTAAAAATTGCAAATACCAAATCAAACTAGTGTAGGCTCTTACCTCATCTCTTTGTCTCCTCCTAGCTAGCACCATTGGTTCTTGTCATCATGTACCTCCTAATGGGTCCCCTCCTTGAGCTACAATCTCAAATTACTCTCAATCTCTATTTATTCTCTCTAATCATAAATTTGTAAATGAGTTTGGTCAGCTACAAAAACCCCTTTTATTTGGTTTGGTTGGCCATTGATATCAGCATTCTGAACCTAACTTATTGATGTCGGTACTTACACCTATTGACATCGACAATTTTGCCTTATTTGCACTAATGTTAGCACTTTATATTACCAATATCGGCACATCTAACTGATGTTTACACCATTCCACTACTATTTTTACCAACCAACCACCCTTAACTTTTTAAACTTTACCCATACATTAAGGCAACTAGAGATCACATATATCTCCCCCAACCATGATGAAATGACATTATGGATATCCTAAATCTTCACCCTCAATGACTTTTCTTGGAGATCATTAATATTTCCTCACTCATTGACCCTTTTACATCACCTTTGCATTGTTTATCCTAACCGCTTAGGCTATTCTGCTATAGTTGGCTATTATGCACACACATGTATTTTAGGTGTTCTGGATGGCAACCAAGCCCATCATGTCACCTTCAACCCTTTTATGTTTCCTAAGGGCACTTCCTACTTTGAATACATGGGACACATTGACCATTAGAGCTATAACTTTGATTGATTTGACCTTTCAACTATCACTTATAAGTTGTACTTTGGTTACTTCTATCTGAGTCCTCTTTGACTTTACCTGTTCTTAACTTTGTCAACTATAGCTTTTTGTGGCCTACACATATAGAGTGATACTCAATTCTCCACCATTCACCTAATTACCTTTTTATCAAATGGGTACTCGATCCTAGTTTCTCCTCCATCGATTCCCATTTTGAGGGGAGATACCTCATCTAATACTTGGAGCATCTAACTCCTATTTTTTGTCTTGCAACATGTTAGTACAAATTATAAGATAGAAAAGGGAAAATGTTGACACCAAGATTATGTCACACACACGTGCATAACTCCCTATGTTGAAACCCCCCTAAACCCATTTTAATAATAAAAATTAATCTCCTTAACCCATACTTTTACCCCTCACACATTTAATTAATTTAAAATACATAATTAAGTTAATTAAAAACTCCTATTTCCACCTTACCTAGCCACCTTTCCTTATGAATAATTCTCCCCTAATGAGTCATCTCAAGACTTGGTCTCCTCATCCTAACTACCCAAGACTTATTCTCACTTCCAAACTAAATTCCTAAACAACTACTTCCTTCCCAACCTCTTATTTTTACCATTTTATAATAGGTGTCACACTTGGCATGTAGAACAACAAAAAATAAGCCAAAAGTAGAAAGGTTTACCTATTCTAGGGCTATCAACATCGATCAACCCACGATCAACATCAATGGGATCATCAATGTCGATGGGATCACCGACATCAGCAATATAAGCTAAACTCCAACCTATAGTTTAGGTCCAAAAAATTTAAGAAAATCAATTATTACTCTCATTCAGGCTCTTAACTACTATTTTTCAATATCCAAGCTTATAATCACCCTACGTAAGTCAATCATAATCAATAACTGACCTCTTGAGGAATAATAGTACCCACTTTTTATCTCTATTTAGGCACTCAAGTTTAGACTTCCTGATAGGGACCATCAACCTGGAACTTATCACTCAACAACCACCACAGCTAAGTATGTCATTGATACTATAGGTCATTTAAATATTTATTCTACTATTTTATTCTATCTACTCTACATTGCTTTATGCACTTCTGACCGTACCCCCGTGAGGGAGTTACAAATCTTCCTTTCTTACTACCCCTTTGCTTGACATACCAAACCTTTAACTAGACTTAACCAAGCCATAATCTCCCTCTCATAACTCTCCCAACCTCCCTAACCTGATCCAAACCATTTCCTAGACCCAGGAAAGCCTTCTACAAGCTCCTATAAAATTATTTCCCCCATCAACCTCTATATCCTAATCAACATTAGTCACCTCACTACCAACCTTGGTAGTATAACTAATATCGGTCACTCCCCTACTGACATCGGCAACTGTGGATTCCCTAGCCTCTTCAAAACCTACCTAAATAACTTATAAAACACAAACAAAGTACCTTAGCTACACCTTGTCACTCTCTGCTATGTGCAAGTTGTTAATAATGGTAATTTTGTCTCTCTTTCACTCTCTCTTTACCTCTCTTTCAATTATTTATTATTCTTTTGCCTCTCAAAAGTGGACTGTCGTCTCTAGGGAAGTTTCACACTTCTTAGAACAAGTACGTAGCTTGACAGCCCACTCATTTATCTGTTAACAAACATCTTGTGGTAGTGCTTTCTTATTTTTAGGTAGTCCTCCCTAGCCAAAGAGGAGTGCTCACAACATCTAGATATAGTGCACAAACCAAAAATTGGGTTCATTTTAATCACTTATCCCCATCCTTATTTTTATTTTCCTTTGGACTTAAAATAGACAAAATTTAGTGAAACACTATTAGTTAGATCATGGTTATATTGAAATTGTCTTTGTACTATGAAATAACATCGAACCAGTTATATTTGTATGGTAATAATTTGAATAAAAATATTAAAATAATATTATATTCTAGGTATTACGTGTGTGTGTATATGTATATATGTATGTGTGTATATATGTATATATGTATGTGTGTATATGTACATATATACATTTACATATACATATCAATATACATGCATACATAAATACATACATATAAGTATGTGTTCAAGTTCTATATGTAAATTGATGTCGAGGGCTTCTCCAATCTATCATTCATGGAATGAAAATAAGAAACAAAACAATCTCAATTACCTCTACCCATATCCCTTAATCTGAATTTATCTTTTTTTGATCCTTTGTCCTTTTTTTATACTGATAGTCTTCATTTTTTACTAATCACTCTTACAACACAATTCTCTAATCACCTTTCTTTACATTATAATTGGTGACCTATGTAAGCTTGCACAATAGACAAGTTAGTTCACAAGGTCTGAATCAATACTTCACCCATTTATATATAGTGGTAGTGGATTTAAACATCTTAATTACAGTCTTTTAAGACCTCTTATCACATTTATAAACCCCTAGAATATTCTCCCACCCAATTCCTTAGACACAGTCCACTCCTTGGAAACGGGGCTTACCCAGTCTGCATAGGTCGAGAAGGTTTAAAAATGGTTTCTAGTCATTTTCAGATTTCCTTGAACTATTATAGATTCAAATGGTCTAGTTAATCATTCCACAACTTCCTCAATGGATAATCAATCTTTTAACAACCTTTTTTACACCTTTATATGAAATACTTGGGTTGACTATGCTAGAATAGTTTGACTACACAGGTCTATGTTTGGGTTTTACACCATATAAACAATGCCTCACAATACATAAGAATATTGTATGTATTTATAATAATGACTTGTCACATGAATGTTTGAATACATATCCAATGCATGAACTTTCTCTAGAAGTAGATAACAGGTACTCTTATTTTCACAATCAATTCGTACAAATGCATAATACAAAGTCTACAATGTTATCTCCTTATCAAACATCTTTAGACAATGTATTACAGTTCTTCAAAACTTATTTTGTCCACCTCTATCATCATTCCATCTCAATATTTAACAATATAAACTTTCTTTGAGACACATATTGTTACATTAGTTTTTTTTTTAAACAAGGAATGTAGAAAATGAACATTACTTCAAGTACAGGTTTGTAAACTTTGTACCAATGTTCCTCTCCTTTTATAAACACATATTCATTATCATACATAATGAAACTATTTCTTGTATCACCATAATACATTTTTGGCTATGAATCCACTCAACATCTTAGTTTTAAAACATAGATTATGAACACATAGAATAAATAGGCCTGAAACTTGTACATGCAATAGGACTTTGAAATCAATCATAAAATGACTTTAATCATCATCAAAAGGAATTTTTAAACTTACAAATACATCAAAAACATAAAGAACTTGTTACTAGTCATGTTTCACCATTACTTGGACTCAATCCTCCAAACCACAAAGTATAAAGAACACAGGCATATAGTACTTATAGGTTTCAAATTGAAAGTTTCATGAAACATATTTGTAGTCTCATTTAGTCAACTTCACGCTAACTTTAGAATCACTAATAATGTAATACATTATCATTATAAAAACCATCTCTTTATTAATTCTATTAATATGTTTCTCTAATGTTATCTTCAACTCTATGCGCATTCAAATAGTGCAAACTCTGTTGTTAGATTTCCTTGCAGATAGAGAACTATACATTCATATTCATGGGGTTTCTTTACATTTTTATTTCAATTCCAACCCCTCTATTTTTTTCTACCTTACTTTTAATGACTCAATACAAAATCAAAAATCAATTTAAAAGACTTCACATCTTATAACTAACTTAGCAACTACCTATGTAACTTCTTCTATAACTTTTCCTATTCACCAACAATGACGTGTTACATAAATCAAGTGAGGATTTAGACATCTTTGACCCCATGTAACAAATTGAGACTTCTTGAAACAAAATGAATATCTCTTAACTTTTCCTAAAACACTTGAAAATTCAAACTAAGGGTTTTGGTAAGAAAATGCCAAAAGACCCTTTATTTAAATTTGCTAAGGATATAGTATCTAAAATGGACTTATGCAAACTCAATATGACCTTGACCACCACCTAAAACTCAAAACATGAAAACTATTTATATTGGATAGTGATGTTTCTACATCATACTACCGAGGAGCAAGAAATATTTCCCACAAAAGTTATAAAAGATGTTAACTTTGAGATCTTTCATAGCATCCATCTCTAAGTGCACATCCACCTAGGTCCCAAGGCATATTTGAGATACCTAGGCCTTTATGATGCTTGCTTATGTTGGTTTCTCTTTGATTCACTCCTCTCTTGCTTCTTCTTATTTGTTTCACTTATCTCTTGCTTCTTCCTTTAAAATCATCTTCTTATGCTTTAATCTTCCACTCCATCATCTTCAACTTCTTAGTGTTCTCCTACAACAAACCTTCACATGGAACACACAAATCAATAAAAATAACCTCATATTCATCTTTTTGGCAATCTCTTGCTTGCTCATGTTTGCTTGTTTTCTTTATGCTTGCTTCTACTATTTGTGGAATTACTATTGTAGTGAAGGCCTCTTCTTCACTCTCTTTACCCTCCAATATGCAACTATCTTATATTATGACTTTCTTGTCTTCATTATTCTCCTTGACACCATACAATACTCTTTCTATGGCTATTAGCTCCCTCTCTAGATGCTCAACACTTTCATATGTAAAATAAAAATCAGATTTCTCTAAGCCTTTAATGAGTCCCTCAAGGTAATCTTCTTCCTTTTCTTGGTCATGTCCTTCACATATTTGGCTGCAACCTTAATCTTGTTTACTAGGATATTAATTCCACCAAAACTTATGCATCTCCATCTTCAATTACTTGTATAGCATTATCTTCTTTTCTCTCTCTTCTCTCATGGTTTGCATTCTCCTTCTCCTCATCAATAGTTTGATTGGATTCCTCCTCAACACCCATCCAAAGTGTGAGTTTTCAATCTCTCTCACCTACTCTATCATAAGGTTCATCAATTCTATTTGTTGTTTCATCTCGTGCATCTCTATTTGGAATTCTTCTTGTTGTTGCTTCCTTATCAACTCTCTTTCCTTCTTCTTTCTCAGTGGGTCTTGTGTGTTAAGTAGCTCCCTCATCATCCTCTTCACCATTTGTATCCTCTCCAGAAAGTATCTTTCACCTTTCTCCATTCTTCATCCAATATTTATCCTTGGATCCAATCCTTTGCGAACTCACTTTTCTCTCTTCTCTTGAGCTTCTTGAGCTCATTATATCTTCTCAAGCCTCTTTTGGCTTCTCAATTTGCCTTGACCAACTTTCAATCACCTTAAAATTATGATTAGTAACTACTAAAGCAACCTATCATCATATCTTGATCAAATATACAAAATAAAAATCAAAATAATGTGTACCTTCATATGCAAACATACTTCACTAATTTTGAAAAACACTCCCGCTCTGATACCAAAATGATGTAGAGGGATTCACCAATCTGTCATTCATTAAATGAAAATAAGAAATAAAATAATCTCAATTACCTCTACCCATATCCATTAATTTGACTTTGGATTATTTTGATCCTTTGTCCTTTCTTTCTCCTGCTAGTCTCCCTTTTGTACTAATCATACTTATAACACAATCCTTTGATCACCTTTTTTTACATCTTATCATTGGTAACCTATATAAGCTTGCATAATAGACAAGTTAGTTCACAAGGTCTAAATCAATACTTCACCTATTTATACATAGTGGTAGTGGATTTAAACATCTTCATTACAATATTTTAGGTCCTCTTATCACAATTACAAACCCCTATAATATTCTCCAACCCAACTCCTTACACATAGTCCACTCCTTGGAAATGGGGTTTACCCAGTCTGCATAGGCTGAGAAAGTTCATAAATAGTTTTTAGTAATTTATTTAGCTTTCTTCAAAATTTTATAGATTTAAATGGTCTAGGTAATAATTCCATAACTTCCTTAATGGATAATCAATCTTTTAACAACCTTTGTTATGCCTTTCTATGAAAGACTTGGGTTGTTTATGCTAGAATACTTTAACTACACAAGTCTGTGTTTAGGGTTTACACCATATAAAAAATGCCTCATAATACATAGGAATCCTATATGTGTTTATAACAATGACTTTTCACACTAATTTTTCAATACATTTCCAATGCATGAACTTTCTCTAGAAGTAGATAACCGAAACTCTTGTTTTCACAATCAATTCATACAAATACATAGCACATGGTCTACAATGTTATCTCTTTATCAAAAATATTTGGATAATGTCTTATGATCCTTAAAAACTTATTATATCCACCACTATTATCATTTCATCTTAATATTTAACAATAAAAACTTTCCTTCAGACACATAGCATTACATTAGTTTTTTTTTAAAACAAGGAATGTAAAAAATGAACATTGTTACTGGAAGTACAAGTTTGTAAACTTTGTACCAATGCTCCTCTCATTTTATAAACACATATTCATTCTTATACATAATTAAAACTATTTATTGTGTCATCACAATACATCTTTGGCTATGAATCCACTCAACATCTTAGTTTTAAAACATAGATTATGAATACATAGAATAAACAGGCTTGAAACTTGTACATGCAATAGGACTTTGAAATCAATCATCAAATTCCTCTAATCATCATAAAAAGGAATTTTACAACTTACCAATACATCAAAATCACAAATAACTTGTTACCAACCACGTTTCACCATTACTTGAACTCAGTCCTCCAAAACACAAAGTATAAATAACACAGGCATACAATACTTACAAGTTTCAAACTGAAAGTTTCATGAAACATATTTGTAGTCTGATCTAGTAAACTTCATGATAACTTTATAATAATTGATAATGTAAAACATTATCATGATAAAAACCATCTCTTTATTAATTCTCTTAATAAGTTTCTATAATGGTATCTTCAACTCCATGTGCATTCAGATAATGCAAAGTCTGCCGACAGATTTCCTTCTGGATAGAGAAGTGTGCATTCATATTCATGAAGTTTCTTTAAGTTATTATTTAAATTAAAACCCCTCTATTTTTTCCTACCTTACCTTCAATGACTCGACACAAAACCAAAAATCAATTTAAAAGACTTCACATCCTATAACTAACTTGGCAACTACATATGTAATTTCTTTTAGAACTTTGCCTATTTATGAATAATGATTTGTTACATGAATAAAGTGAGGATTTAGACATCTTTGACTCCATATAACAACTTGAGACTTCTTGAAACAAAGTGAAGATCTCTTAACTTTTCCTAAAACACTTAGAAATTCAAACTAAGGGTTTTAGCGAGAAAATGCCAAAGACACCTTATTAAAATTTGCTACAGACCTAGTATCTAAAATGGACTTCTATAGACTCAATATGACCTTTAACACTACCTAAGACTCAAAACATGAAAAATATTTATATTGGGTAGTGATGCTCCTACATCCTAAATGAAGTTGGTGTTCATTATTCAAATTTATATCTGGTATTGTGTGTGTGTGTGTGTGTGCGCGCGCGCGCGCGCGTGTGTGTGTGTGTGTGTTATCATTTTTCATATTGATGTTACGTGAGATTAATTTTGATTTATATTTCTCTTGAATTAAACTTAAAATTGTTTTGGAATCAAAACACTGTATGATGTATTGGTAATTAATATAAGATTACTTATTAGTAATTTTGTTTGGATTTATATAAAGAAATGTTATGGGTTTTTATGAATGGTATGAGGACAAGGGTTTATGTATGTTGAGATTAGTATTTAATATAAATCTAGATCTATACAAAAGTTTTTTGTAAATAAATGATCATTAAAATTGGATTAAGATTTAAATATTTAATATTGTTATTTTTAATCTAAATGGAATCAACTATTTGATCAAAGAGGGTTATTTGAATATCTATTAGTTGGTTCTAGTATATAGATGCTCATAATGAAGAATAGGAAATATTATGATGTATTTTTGATGCAGGATCATCTTGGGAGTGATCAAGAAAGTGTCTTGGAGTCATGTTGATGTATGAAAATTTGAATTTATGTCCATTAGAGGTTTTCTTACCAAAATGGAATTTCAATTTTTCATGATGTTTTAATGGGTCTAAGTGAGTTTTGAAGATGTGTATTTGATAAATAAATTTTTAATATGTATTTATGGCCTTATGAAGTTCATAATGTTGTTTTTGAGTCATATGTCTACTGGAAAAATGTGAGGTGGCAGTCATGATGAACCACCACCCTACGTGGGTTTTAGAGTTGATGAGAGTTATTGTTTCAAGAAATGGTTATGGTTCATGTTTTGTGAGTTTTTGAACTTGTAAAATAATATATAGTGAGTATGTACATAGAATTTATAAGTCATGTGGTGAATAAATAGGGGTAGACATAAATGTGAAACAAGGTCTACAAAAAATAGTGTTTTATAATCTTTGTTGAATGCATATAACATACCCTAATTGAGGTCAATGCTGTTTTTGTTGATTGTATGAGTTTTGTTTATGAAAAAAAATGAGAAAGTGATTGGTTTACAAGTATATTTATATGTTAATTCATGTTTCAGAGATAACTCAAATGAATATTGAAGAAAAGGCATACCCTTATTCTTGAAGGGGATAACACAGATTTGATTGTGTATTTTAATGAGTTACAAACTGTATCTTCTAAGTGATAAAAAAATGAACTTGATAGTTATGCTAAATGTTTTTTTAATGTTTTTTGAATTTTTTTTGAGGATTTTTTCAAAGGAAAAGAGATTGAACCATCAGGTGTTCATACGTGTACACACATAGATTCCTATTGTGGGTGAATTCTCTCTATTTATAGACAGTGTTGGTAGATTGTTAGGTAATTGAAGTGGTAGATTATGTCAATGTTTATAAAATTTGAATAATTACTATATAAATCATGAAATGTTCATTAATCATCAAGAAAACCTTATGTGCTTAGAGACAAATGAAAGATTGATCCCTATTTTCATAACAAACATTGTTTATTTGGACTGAGATATATGGTCTTGATTCTTGATTTAGATTAAAGGTGATTGAGAATGATTTATATTAACTATGGAGAGTGGTGAGAACCTTGGTGTAAGTTTTTAAGTCATTTTATGATGAAAAGACTAAGAAACTCTGTTGTAAGCTGACCAAGATTGAAGAAGGAAGGTGGATGATAGCAGAATCCTGAGTGTAAACATGTTAGAACAATGAGGGATAGGTGAGATTTGATTAATCTATTGGTAAAATTTGTTGTATTAACCCAATAAAGGGTAAAATCAATGCATAAGTACCTAAACCCTATTTACAAGTAAAAGAATCATTTCTTGTTGTATACAGACCTTAATTGGACTGAGAATCTCGATGTATAAGAGGAAGGTGTAATATTTGGTAGTTTTGAGCCTTTTGGGAACATGGTAAGGTAATTTTTAATATATTTAAAAGTATTTGAGTCTTTATTGGTTTTTTAATCACACCATTGAATGTGTAAGTTCATCACAGGCCTGTAACAGTATTGTCTTCTTGCTTAGTTATAAGGTTTTTCAATTGGAAAAAATAAACAGTGGATTGCAAGTGAATTTTCAATGATTGGATTAGACATATGAATTCAAGATATAAATAATAAATGTGGTTTAGGATCTTAAAACCCCATATTAAGAAATATATTCAATTTTTAAGGATCTCAGTCTATGAACAGGGGTAGAAACCCTAGATTTAGGGTTTTGCTATTTGGGAGAGTTTTAACCCTTGAAAAACTCTAAAAATTGGTAATCCTAATCTATTTGGATAGAAAAAAGTTTTGAATGTGTTTTAGGATTGAAAACATATGTATTTATCTATATTTTAGGGATTGAGTGGGTTTAAGCACAAAAGAGACCTAGTGAGATAGGCCAAAGAAGAAAATGATATGTGTGTTGAGTTTGAGATTGAAAAAAGGGTTGATTAAGCTGGATGAAGATAATGGGTGGAAAAAAATATTAGTAGTTTTCCCTGGATGTTTATACTTTGCTCAGACCAAGGAGGTTTGCCCATTTAGAGGGCTAATTAGGGTGCTAAGTAAGCCTACAAGTACAGTACTTTGTGAAGAAACCTAGCTTGAAATTTTGTGTGAAGTAATGGCCTGATAGAGGGTACTAAAAACTTATTTATTTTTCCTATATGAGGTGTTTTATGAATTAAAATAGTGGATTTGTATAAAAATAGGGCTAGTAGAATTTGAAAGCAAGGGAATGACTTTTGAGTGAAAAGAAAGGAAATGGATGATAAAAGTAGTTTGATTTACTTTGAAATAGTGTAATAGATTGTTTTGAGTGTCTTATAACTTTGATTACATAGGTTTTTATGTTTGGGTCCTTTTGGATAAGATTGGCCTAATATTGGCCAAGAAAGATTTGAACTTTGTAAACAAAAGGAAGTAGAATTATAGGCTATTGTGAAGAGCTCTACATCATTTAGTATCAAAGCAAGGAGTTGCCTTAGCATAAGTGTGAGTACAGACATAGCTTGGTGATTTTATTTATTTATCATGTAAGTGAATGAAAATTGTAGGAAAGGAATTGATCAAGGAGTCTTTGGAAGGACAAAGTTGAGATAGTAGATAAGAGAAGGTATGGTGTGTTTTGTGATTGATTTATTGATTAAATAAATTGTTGATGATGAGTGATAGGTGAAAGAAATAAAATAGTGAATGAAGTGGTGGCATCCCTAAACAAGAAAAGTTATTAACAAGCTCATAAAAAGAGCTTGAGAAGGAGAAGATAGTCCAGTGTGAAGCACAATAGATGAAAAGGCCCAAGTGAGGTCTGATATATGAGGTTCTAGGTGTGAACAAAAATAAGGAAGTGTTCTAAGTGAGACTAACAAAACAAAGATGAGAGAGTGTGTGTATCCAAGTGAGGTACTCAAGAGGAAGATGAAGAGAGAAGTAGAGAGAAAAAAGGACATGGTTTAGATGAAAAGGCATAAGAGAGAAGTTAGGAAGAGATAAAAATGGAGAGAATTGACGGAATTGAAGAAATATTTGATGAATTTGGAGATTAATATGATGGATTTGCTAGAATATTATGAATAATGGGTTAGGCAACAAGAGGTAGAAGGCCCATAACAAGGATGGGTGATGAAGAAAAGAGTGAAGTGGCCAATAGAGCTACTTATGAAGAGGATAAGACATGAGATTAATGCATTGAAGAAGGAAAAGATGAACAAAAAATCCCATGGAGATTGAATAAAATCAAGTTGCCAAGAGAGTAACATGAGGATGAAGAAATAGAAAAAAAAAATTCTCATAGTGGATAAGGTGAAGAAGGAAAAATAGACAATGACCAAGCAAGCACTTGAAGAAGAAGACAAAGGAAAGAAGAAGGTGTCCATTCAAGAAGAACTTAAAGGGACATTATGGTCTCTTTGTTTTATATCTAAAATTGTATTTGAGTTTCTATATGCAAGTATGAAGACAGCGAGTAGCCAAGTCAAAAGTTATGTCTGCAATTTCACAAGAGATGAGGTAATAACCATACCCATGCAACAAAAAGAGTGTAAAGATGAGGAAAGATAGTTTTTAACTATTCCTAAAAAATAAAGGCATAGTATAGAGGTACAAAAAGGACAAGATGATACTAAGGGAGTCATTCATATCAGAGGATTCACCAAGGTCTAAATAATGAGGATGCACGAGTCATGGTTTCACAGGATGAAGCAAGTGAATACCACAAAATTCTAAAGTAAATGAAATCAAACAAGAGGCAATTGCATAGACAATTTGGAGAAAAGCCAATATTCTATTAACATGAGATGTCCATAATGAAGAATACATATAGGAGAGCTCGTAAGTAACTCCTCCATAAATGGTGGTCAAAGCACCCCAAGAATAGACTGTAACTCCTCCACAAAAGGTGGTGACAAGGTGCTAAGAATAGAGAAGTAACTCCCATACCTAGAATAGCCAGTCAAAGGAGTTACTTATGACATTTTTATGACATCTATGACACACATCTCCACATAAGCTAGCCTATCCCACGAATGTAAGAAAACTCCATGTATGCACAAATATATAATTTTACTAATTAAATAATAGGGAAAAATAAAAATATACACTAACACCCCCCCATAAGCGTAGCTTAGGTGGGTAGTGTGGAAATATAAAATGGGTCTTGGCAACTAGGCCTGATGAGGTACCCATGTACAAAAGCAATCTCCCACAAGATAGAGAAAAGGAGTAAACTCATAGGAAAAAACTCCCCCCAAAAGAGAGACATAAATAAATGAAAAGGATAGAAGGCCCCCTGAAGATGATGTTACTACCGCACCCCAAGAAGAACTCATAGATGAATGAACTTGCTCTCGATGAAAGGTTTGGTGAAGATGTCTGCAACCTACTCCAAAGACTATAAAAAGATTAAGTCAATGACCTAACTATGAATAAGCTCCCGAATGAAATGCATGTGAATCTCTATGTGCTTGGTCCACTGGTGTTGAACCAGATTCCTGCAAATTTGAATGGTACTCTAGTTGTCACAATAAATGATGGTGGGTTGCCTGATAGGAATGCCAAAATTAGAAAGAATCCTTTGAAGCCATATAGCCTCAGTAGCTACATTAATAGCTCCCCTATACTCTGCCTCTATGGATGATATAGCAATAGCATTATGCTTCTTGCTATACCAATTGATAAGACCAAAACCTAGAGAGAAACTATAACTAGAAGTGGACTTGTGAGTCTATGAATCACCAGCCTAGTCTGAATCTGTATACCCAATAAAGTTAGCCTCTATACTAAATCTGTAATGAATCCCATATCTATGTGAACCCTGTATGTAATGCAAGATCCTCTTAGCTATGTTCCAATGTAGCTCATGAGGTTCCTGCATAAATCTGGAGACAAGTCCCACTGCATATGATATGTCGGGCCTGGTGTAAGTCAAGTAAATGAGACTACCAAAAAGTTGTCGATACCGAGTGGCATCAACTAATGGTGAAGAAAATTCAGCCTAAAGCTTGACTCCTGATAGAAAGGGAGTCGGAGATGGCTTGCAATCAGCCATGTGAAATTAAGATAATAAATCAAGAGCATACTTAGGTTGTGTAAGAGAAATCCCTGAATCTGACTGTGAGATCTTGATGCCAAGGAAGTAGTGCAACAAACCCAAGTCTATCATGTCAAATCTATCCTAGAGAGATGCCTTCACACTTGTAATAGCCAATGAAGAACTCTTGGTGATCAAAAGGTCATCAACATATAAAACAAAATTAGGAGTGAATCATCCTGTCACAAGAAGTAGACATTGGGGTCAGAATGGCACCTAGTGAAACCCGCTATGAGAAGGAAGGAATCCATCTTGGCATACCAAGCTCAAGGGGCCTATTTTAGGCCATAGATAGATTTCTTAAGTCTACATACTAAGGAAGAATCTTGAAGAAATCCTAGCAGTTGCTCCATGTAGATCTTCTCCTCTAGGTCTCCATGAAGAAAGGCACTCTTCACATCCATCTGGTGCACATCCCAACCATGTGTTGTAGTAATAACCAAGGTGAGTCAGATATAAGTCATATTTGCAATAGGTGCAAAGGTCTCTGAGTAGTTAATGCCTGCCACCTGTGAGAAACCCTTGGTGACCAATCACACCTTGTACTTATCAACCAACCCATCTGCTACAAACTTGGTCCGATATATCCACCTACATCGAACCATCTTCCTTCCCTTAGGAAGTGAATTCAAGTCCCAAGTGTGATGTTTGATTAAGGAAGAATATTCTTCCTCCATAGCACTATCCCACTTAGGTACTCCCAATTTCTATCAAAAAGTTTGTGGATCTAAAACTGAAGCAAAGAAGGCATGTGGATCTCTCTAAAAATCCACCCTAGTATGTTTGTCATCTACGGGATCTCCTACCCAAGTACCAACACTCTCAAGTGTCTATCTAGCCCAAAGTGGCCTAGAAGTGGGTGAGTCAAGTGCTAACTCTTCATCCTCTGACTGAATAGAGGTAGATGACTCTGCATCACTGTCCTCACTGTCTAAACTCAAAGAAGAAGAAGATGTCTTTGGCTTAGGAAACTACTATGGCTGATCTGAATTTGAGGAATCATCATGAAGAAGTAGATCTGATGAGAGAGAAGTGCCAAGTGTTGAGTCTCTAGGACTCTCTTTAAATTGGACACTTCTCTCAATGAATAACTCATGAGTGGTCAGATCTAGAAGGTGATATCCCTTAACACCATCTAGATATCCTACAAAGATGCAAGGCTTGGACTGACATTCCATAGCTTTGTGTTTCTTCTTTGATATTCAGGCCATGGCTAAGGATCCAAAAACCCTAAGGTGCTCAACATCATAATTCTTTTTAAGCCAAGCTCCAAAGGGTGTTATCCCTTTCAAAGCTTTATGAGGAACCCTATTTTTAATGTAGCAAGAACAATTGATGGCTTCAGCCTAGTACTGTGGTGCTAATGATTTGGAGTGAATCATACAGCTACCCATCTCTTTCATGAACCTATTTTTGCATTCTACAACACCATTTTGTGAAGGACTGTAAGTGACTGTGTGCTGCAAATCAATCCCCTCTGTGGTGTAAAATTTCTCAAACCTATTGCTGACATACTCCCATCCATTATCAGTTTGAAGGACCTTGATGGATTTCTCACTCTATTTCTCAACAAGAGCCTTGAAGTCTAGAAAATTTTCAAACACTTCAAACTTTTGTTTGAGAAAATATATCCAAGTGTACCTAGAGAAATCATCAATGAAAGTGAGGATGTACTTGGCCCTTGTGAAAGATGGTTTGGGAAAGGGTCCTAATACATCACTGTGGATGAACTCCAAAGGTTGTGAAGCCCTCCAAGCTTTGCCTTTGTCAAATTTTGCTTTAGGATGCTTCTTAAGGGAGCACCCCTCGCAAAGTCCTTTTGAGAATTGGACACGAGGCAAGCCAATGACCATGTCATGTTTGCAAAGTTACTCAAGGTAGTGGTAGTTAAGGTGGCTAAACTGCTCATGCCATAATTTGCTAACTCCACCTGAATGAGTCAGCAATGTTGTTGGAGAAGAATCAGGTACAAAATGTGAGAATGTGTATAACCTTGCTTGGTGATCTACCCTATCCACTGCCATTGTAGTATCACTATGCAACTCCCTGATAACCACTGAATTTGGTGAAAACTCAACTCTCATGCCCCGACCAATGTGAGTGATTTGGTACAGTGATAGGAGATTGGTTGAAAGAAAAGGAACACTTAGAACATTATTGAATGTTCCTCCTTCCATTTCAACTGACCCTCTCCCTACAATGAAAACTGATGTGCCATCACCCAAACTAATTGAAGTCATGCTACAAGGCTTTAAAGATGAAAACTCAACTAGTGAAGAGCCCATGTGGTGAGAAGCACCTGAATCAATGACCCGTGATGATGTAGAAGCTATAGTTGCTACAAGGGCCTTGCCCTTTTCTTTCTCCTTACCCTTGCCTTTTGCCTTAGTAGAATCTTAGGTAGATGAATTCTGCTTGATGGGCTCAAGAACACCTATGTTGTGCTTCTCTAGAAGATGAGTTAGGTGATCTATTTGTTTCTTCATGCATTTGTGTTCATCATGACCTATCTTCTTACAATAGGCACACTTAACCTTTTCCTTCTTAGGTTTAGCATTAGAGGAGGAAGACTCAGTGTTGTTTTTGGCAGGATTGTTGTTTTCTTTCTCCTTCTCCTAGTCCTTGTTCTTTTTCTTCTTCTCCTTTGTTGAAGTCTTATCCTTACCATTTCTAGCTATCAAAGATTGGGGTTGAGTAGACTTCATTGTGCCCATTTTGATTAGTTTATCTTGCTCCCTAATCAATTTGGCAATGAATGAATACAAAGAAGGCATTTTCCATGTAGTGTCAAGGGCAGTTTTTGTGGCATGGAAAGTGGAGACAAAGACTGAATAGCTTGGACCTAACTTTGTGAGAATCAAAAGGATGAGTTGGTCATCTTTCTTCTCTATCCCACATTCTTTCAATTGCAATCTAAGGCCTTAAACTTAGTGAAAAAGTCCTGTAGGGTGTCAAATTTGCTAGGACTTAGACTTATGAGTTCATTTTCAAGCTCATGACCTCTCATCTCATCAAGTTTCCCAAATAAGAATTCTAAGGTGTCCCCTATGTCTTTGGGAGTCTTGGCAGTTTCTAAATGGAAGAGAATTTCTAGAGACACGGACAAGCTCAATAATCCATAGGCTTCATCACTACGGTTGTACGACTTGACCTTTTCAGCATCAGTGTTGGGTTCTACTTCAGTACCCATGGTGATCCTATACAACCCTTTGCTTCTAAGAATGATTGACATTTTAACCTTCCATTCATGATAGTTGAAGGGTGTTAGGGGTTTAAGTTGAAAATAATCTATTTTAAGCTAAATTTAGGTGAAGTTGTGTTGATTGCAAGTTGTGAAATTATGCAAAAAAGGAGAATGAAAGCAAAGATTGTAAGTGCTAAAAATCAATCACACCCCCCCCAAAAAAATGTTGAGCCCCCCCAAATATGAAATTAAATGCTCAAAAGATGTCGAGCTCAGCTGAGAATGTGTCTTAGAGCAATCAGTGCAAGACTTAAGCAAACAAGATGTTAGACTCAGCCAAAAATGCGTCTTAGGAGACCCAAATTTTTGGCACTTTATAAAGTAGTGTGTTTTTAACAATTATCTAGCCTAAGTTGTGGAAAATTGAAAACTAAGCACTTTTTCAAAATATGGCACTCGAATCCGAGCTACCATTTGCAAGATTTTAAAGTTTTAATTTCCTGTAAACTAGTAATTTTGTAAAAAAACACTAAAACATTAAAAAAATGTCTGTTTTGAGAGAGAAAGTGGCCTTCCAACCACTCATTGGACTCGACACAGAGCGAGGAATCCAAAATAGGTCTTTATGAGGGGGATTTGGCCTCCTGCCAACTCGGGCCTCACCCTTCGTCTTCGTATGTTGAAGATACAATTTTTTAAAACCTTTAAACTGCTTTTTTTTTTAATGCTAATTTTCCAATTTGACTTTAATTCAAAAAATCAAATGACTAATTTATGAATACAAGATCAGAATAATTGTGAGAAAATTAGACAAAGGTAGATTTTACCAATCAAACTGCCTGTTGAGGGCCCACATGAGGCACCAAAAGAAAAAAGTGTGCCATTTTCAAAAAAATAGCAGTTCTGGTAGAAATTCCTGCAAGCAATCACATGAGCAAGTTGTGCAAATGGAATGCAGGGTTTTACAGGCTTAGATTCTCTTTCCAATGCCAAGATCACAAAATGCCTTTAGCAGATCTCCACACGCTAATGGAAATAATGATACGGAATAGGCAGATCTTATTTTGAGAGTGTCAAGCTTCCAAAATTGCAATGCCTCTATCAAATAAATGATGCCAAAGTACAACTTCAATGTAGAAGTCAATGCCTTCAAATTTGAAATGGAGAAAAAACTAGTCCAATGCAGGTTTACCTCCTCCAACGTAGATCCTTCAACAACCACTTCCAATGCCAAGTGTGGTGGAAAATAGCCCTGGAGCAGATCTGGATCACACAAATCTAGGAAATGATGCCATCATAGGCCTGCATGTATATGGAGAGACCAAACAAGCCATGGAAGGACAATAGCATGGAGAACTAGCAATATCTCCCAGAAATTTACAAATTTCACAAAAAAAATGCTTTAACAAAACTATTGATTTCAATGAAAGCAATAGCAAAATAGACAACCAGTTACTAGGGTGGCTCTGATACCATATCAGAGGATTTGCCAAGGTCCAAATAACGATGATGCATGAGTCGTGGTTACACGGGACGAAGCAAGTGAATACCACAAAATGCTAAAGTAAATGAAATCAAACAAGAGGCAATTACATAGACAATTTGGAGAAAATCCAATATTCCATTAACATGAGATGGCCATAATGAAGAATACATATAGGAGAGCTCGTAAGTAACTCCTCCACAAATGGTGGTCAAAGCACCCCAAGAATAGACTGTAACTCCTCCACAAAAGGTGGTGATAAGGTGCTAAGAATAGAGAAGTAACTCCCATACCCAGAATAGCTAGTCAAAGGAGTTACTTATGACATTCTTATGACACCTATGACATATCTATGACACATATCTCCACATAAGCTAGCCTATCCCATGATTGTAGAAAAACTCCATGTATGCACAAATATATGATTTCCCTAATTAAATAATAGGGAAAAATAAAAACCTACACTAACAATTCAGTCACTCCATGAAGAACTAGAAGATGAAGTAGAATTCGTTGATGCCTTGGAAATCATAGAAGAAAGAGAAGTGACATTGGATCACATGACAGAAGTTGTCAAGAAAAAGAAAGAAAATTGGTTGTAGGTAGAAGTAGCAGCATGAGTAGCAGTAGCAGAGAGAGTAAAGGAGAAATTAGAAGAGGAATCATGGACATAGGTGTGGTAGAAAAGAACACACTCATTTGTATGAGAATCTAAATGAAGAAGCACATTAGAGGTAAGTTATTTTCTCCCCTAGGGAGTATGATGCAGGAGCATCTTGGGAGTGATCAAATTAGTGTTTTAGAGTCATGTTGATATATGAAAATTTGAATTTGTGTCCATTAGAGGTTTTCATGATGTTTTAATAGGTCTAAGTGAGTCTTGAAGATGTGTATTTGATAAATAAATTTGTAATAGGTATTGGTGGCCTCATGAAGTTCATAATGTTGTTTTTGAGTCATATGTTTAGTGGAAAAATGTGAGGTGGTAGACATGTTGAACCACCACCCTACGTGGGTTTTTGTATTGATGAGAGTTCTTGTTTCAAGAAATGGTTATGGTTCTTGTTTTGTGAGTTTTTTAACTTGTAAAAGAATATATAGTGAGTATTTACATAGAAGATATAAGTCATGTGGTGAATAAATAGGGTCAGACATAAATATGAAACAAGGTCTACCAAAAAAGTGTTCTATAATCTTTGTTAAATGCATATAATAGACCCTGAATGAGGTCAGTGTTGTTGTTGTTGATTGTATGAGTTTTGTTTATGAAAAAAAAAATGAGAATGAGATTGGTTTCTAGGTATGTTTATATGTTAATGCATGTTTGAGAGATAACTCAAATGAATAGTGAAGAAAAGGTATACCCCTACTCATGAAGGGGATAACACATATTTGATTGTGTATTTTAATGAGTTACAAGTTGTATATTCTAAGAGATAAACAAATGAACTTGATAATTATGTTAAATTATTTTCAAATGGTTATTGAAGGTGTTTTTAGGATTTGTTAAAAGGAAAAGAGATTAAAACATTAAGTGTTCATACTTGTGCACACACAAATTCTTGTTGTGGATGAATTCTCTCCATTTATAGATAGTGTAGGTAGATTTTCAGGTAATTGAAGTTGGTGGATTATGTCAATGTTTCTAAAATTTGAATAAGTACTATTTGAAGCATTAAAAATTCATTAATCATCAAGAAAACCTTTTTTGCTCAGAGACAAATGAAAGATTGATCCATGTTTTCATAGCAGCCACTATTTGTTTAGACTAAGATATGTGGTCTTGATTCTTGCTTTGGATTAAAGGTGATTGAGAATGGATTTATATTAATTGTGGAGAGTGGTGATAACCTTGGTGTAATTTTTTAATTCCTTTGATGATGACATGACTGAGAAACCATGTTGTAAGCTGACCAAGATTAAAATAGGAAGGAAGGTGGATGATAGCAGATTCTTGAGTGTAAACATGTTGGAATAAAGAGGGATAGGTAATATTTCATTAATATATTGGTAAAATTGGTTTTAATATATTGGTAAAAATGGGTAAATCAATGCATAAGTATCTAAACCTTGTTTACAAGTAAAAGAATCATGTCTTGTTATATACAGACCTTATTTATACTAAGAATCTTAGTGTGTAAGAGGAAGGTGTAGTGTTTGGTAGTTTTGAACCTTTTGGGAACATGGTAAGGTAATTTTTAATCTATTAAAAATTATTTTAGTCTTTCTTTCTTTTATAATCACACCATTGAACATGCAAGTTCATCACAGGCCTGTAACAATATTGTCTTCTTGCTTAGTTATGAAGTTTTTTAGTTGGGAAAAGAAAATGGTGGATTGTAAGTGAATTTTTAATGATTGGATTAGACATAAGAAATAAATACAAACCTTATAAAGGTTTTTTTGGCTTTTAAAACCCCATATAAACAAATATATGCAATTTTTAAGGCTTTTGGCCTATGAACAGGGCTAAAAACCCTAGATTTAGGGTTTTTCTATATGTGAGAGTTTTAACCCTTAAAAAGCTATATAAATTGGTAATTCTACTCTATTTTTGTATAAAAAAGTGTTTAATGTGTTTTTGGATTGAAAATGTATATATTTGTATGGATTTGAGGGACTGAGTGGGTTTAAGCCTAGAAGAGACCTAGTGAGATAGGCCAAAGAAGAGAAGGGTATGTGTGTTGATTTTTTGATTGAAACAAGAGTTTATTAAGTTGAAGGAAGATAATGGGTGCCCAAATATGTTAATATTTTTCCATAAATGTCTGTACTTTGCTCATACCAAGGAGTTCTACCCATTTGGAGGGATAATTAGGGTGTTAGGTAAGCCTAAAAGTATATTACTTTATTAAGATACCTAACTTGAAATTTTGTGTGAAGTAATGGAATGATAGAGGGTAATAAAAAACCTATTTATTTTTCCTATATGAATTATATGAAACATAATAGTGGATTTGTACAAAAATAGGGCCAATAGCATGTGAAAGCAAGAGAATGACTTTTAAGTGAAAAGAAGGGAAATGGATGATGAAAGTAGTTTGATTTGCTTTGAAATAGTATAATAGATTGTTTTGAGTGTCTTGTAAATTTTATTACATAGGTGTTTGAGTTTTGGTCTTTTTGGACAAGATTGGCCTAGTGTTGGCCAAGAAAGATTTACACTTTGCAATCAAAAAGGAGAAATGCAGGCTATTGCGAAGATCTCTACATCAATTTGTATTCAATATACTATGGATTTCATTATGTAAATATTTATATGTTTGAAATATAAGAATTAGATAATTATTATACTTATCAAATATTATTGACATTAAATAAGTAGGTGTAACATAATTCACATACTTAGTGCCATTAATAGGCAAATTGTAGTTATTAAATTGAGTTGTGTGTTTGAATTTGACTGATCTTGAGATTTAAAAAATCATATTGAAACTTTATCCAAATTAATGTTTATGGTTTGAACATTTTCATTTCACCTATTTGATTTAGTTTGTATGTATTTCATGATATCACGTTAGAATGTATTTATTTATGATATGCTTCGTGTGATAGTCATCTTATAGCACATGAATTTCTAGTTGAGTTTCTTAATTTTTGTACTATCATTATCTTCCCATCCTTGAAGGGAGGGACATTCCATTATTTAGAGATCATGTGGGGGATTAATGGTCTATGGTTGGTGTGGAAAGCACTCAAATGACACTCTCCCTCCCCTTCCAGCAGTCAAATGATATAAGTTTTACTCAAGATTATTTTTGCATATTAATGAGTTCTTTGAGACTCATGTGTTCTATGGGATATTATATAATTGTAATCTGTTATTCAAATATGTAATATTTCATACTCTTAACATTTGGTGTAATTTGTATCAGAATAATAGTTGGTTGGAGTTTATCTATAATTATTGTATTACTTAATTAGTAGTGGATGAATTATTAACTTGGATTATTATTGTACATTATTTTGTTGAGCTTATTAAAATAAATTGGCATATGTTATATTGATAACTAAATAAATGAATCACACACTTAACCTTATATTTAATAATATAGCTTATCTTAAATTATGCATTCAATTATGGATCATTTATGTTGAGTTAATTATAAAGATGAGTTAAAAAAGATTAACCTAACTCTAGTTAACATTGAGGGGTTGTTACATTGTGGTATCATAGTTGAGGTTCAAACTCTTGGACTTAATGAGTCCACAAATGTATTATTATTCTTATATATTCAAAAAGAGATATGTTGCATTGAATTCCATCTAGTGAGGGTACATCAAATCCTAATAATGTTAACCCTCCAGTTGACCTGAATCAAATTGCTACTAAATAAACTAAAAAAGCTTGATCAAATTCTCATAGCCATGAATAAAATTAGGGACTATATAGTTTCCCTAGAATAGGATATTCATGGCCATGTTAAGGAGAACAATCAGAATAAACCTAAACAATACCCTGTTGAGTAAGAAGTTCTTCAAGAACTTAGACAAGAGGACGTACCTCAAGATATGAGAGCATATTTGCTACTAAGATTACATGAGACATGAAAAAGGTTAATTAACACAACTTTCATGGAACCATTTTGGGAGATGGAACTTAAGCATGGCTAATAGAGACAAAAAATTATTTTGATATTTAGAATTATTTTGAGGTTATAAAATTATTTTGGGGAGCTTACCAATTGACTAGTGAAGCAACTACATGGGGGAAAACAAGAAATTAGAGATGAACCTTGACTCTACCACCACCATGTGGGAATAGTTTGTGACCTTTTTCAGATCATAATGGTTGCTCTAACTTTATTTTGATCAAAATCTAACATATTTTTAAAATATGAAGTAGGGAGACCTTATAGTGAATGTGTACTAAGAGAAATTCACTAAGCTCCTAAATTGTGTTCCTTAGTATCAGGTAGAAGAGAGGTTTCACATCAGGAAATTCACTATGGGATCAAAAATCTAAATTGGGTGTGAATTGGATGTGCATGGACCATCTACTATGGATCAAGTCTTTGAAAAGGTAGTTAAGCAAGATTAGAAGCTAAAGTCACTTTTTCAGGTCAAAGAGAAATTCAATAAAAAGTTTGGAGGTCCTAAAATGACTTTCAAAAAGAAGAATTAGAAGAAGAGTGGAACTCTAAAATCCAAGATGTTTTTATTAAATAATTACCATGTTTACCCCTTATGAGAAAATTTTATTTCTCAATTGACATCATTCTAGGGTTTGAATAGTAGTTTAAATCCCCTTACGAAATGATGACAATTGAGTTACTAGAGTTGAAGGCTCAATTCAAGAACTATTATCCAAAAGGTGAATTTGACCAAGTGTGTCACCATAGGGTGCACCAGTTGCATTTTTTAAGAAGATGGAGTGAACCCTTTGCTTATTATTGTTTATGATATGTTGAAAAAGGTAATGATTAAAAATAGGTATCCTTTACCTTGCATTAATGATCTTTTTGATCAAATGTGAGGAGCATCAATTTTATTGAAGATTGATCTTCGATTAGGATATCATTTGTTAACAATTCATGAGGAAGACATTCTAAAAATAGTGTTTATAACTCAATATAGGCATTATGAGTTCACAATTCTTTATTTTGGGCTAACAAAGGCACTAGCAACATTTATGAATCTCATGAACAGTGTGTGCAAAGATTATCTAGATCATTTTATGTTAGTATTTTTACATGATATCCTCATCTATTCTTAATCTAAAGAGGAACATCTAAAGCATTTGATGTTGGTTTTACAATGCTTGTAGAAGCATAAATTTTTTGGGAAGTTGTTTAAGTGTGCATTATTTCAAAAAAATATACAGCACTTTGGGCACATTATATCTACAAAAGGAATATCCATGGATCCTTCAAAGATTAAATCCAATATGGAATGGCCAACACCTTAAAACATCCATGAAGTGAGGAATTTTATGGGTTTGGCAAGATATTATAAAAAGTTACAAGATAACAAATACGATTATCTATCTTTAGTAGAAAAATAATAAGTTTATGTGGTCAGTTAAGTGCAAGGAAGATTTTTAGGAGCTAAAAATAAGACTTACCTCAGCACTATTCTTGATAATTCCTGATCCAAATGGCTAATTATTGGTAATAATTGATGCTTCAAAATATGGCTTTGTAGGATTGATCATGCAAGAGGGTTATATTTAGCTTATGAGTCCAATAATTTGAACTCATATGAGCTAGATTATGCCTCACATGATTTGGAATTAGCTACAATAGTTTATGCCTTACAAGTTTGAAGGAATTATCTATTAGGAAAGACATTTGAGCTCAATATTAATAACTTGAAATTCAATTATATCTTCACCCAACCTAATTTGAATGCATGTTAGAGGCAATGGTTAGAGTTCTTTTCAGATTATGATTTTTACATTGATTACATTAAAGGTAAGAAAAATAGGGTTGCATATACCATTAGTCATCTAAGGTATATAGAATCTTTGGCTACTATCAAGAGTACCTTTCACAATCAAATGGTGAAATTCTCTCCAAGAGATGAATTTTATGAATGTGTAAAGTTAGTATTGGCTCAAAATGCTCAAGTACTTAAGTATGAAGGATTCAAGCTCAAAGATGATGTTTTGTTGAGGTATAAAAGAAGGATTTATGTACTAGATAATGAGAATTTGAGGAGTGTAGTACTCAACAAACTACACAATGATCCTTATTCAGACCATCCAAGTGTGACTAAGCTCTTATTAGAGTTGAGGCCATTATATTTCTAGAAAGGAATTAAGAAATATGTAGTTGATTTTATTTCTCAATGTTTAGTACATGCAATCATAAATGCATTGTGTCCATAAATCAATCTTGGATTAGATGGGATAGAGCACACCTACACTTCCAATTTAGGGAGCATACAATTGTTAAGCAGGAGCATGACCAATGTGAAGATTCACTAGACCTGATTAGGGGATCCTTGTCACAACACACCATGTGAGATAGGGTTTCAAAGCCTATAGTCTAAAAAAATCACATAATAACCCTAAAAGAGTCCAATGATTTAATATTTCACTAATCTAATAACAATAAAAGTAAATCTAATCTAGTGTGCACCAAAGCTTGTGGCATAAAGTGGGGGTTAATAAAGTAAAGCAATCAAAACATGTATAGGGAAATTTAAATAAAGTAAGTATGAGTAACACCCTAATACATGGAATATGAAGAGTAATATTATTTAAGCCAACACTTATGCTACTTCTATCTACTAAAAGAGAGGAAAATAAAGTTAGAATATACTTACCTGATTATGAACCCATCGAGACTCAATGATCCAAAACTAAGAAGTTATGGTTGATAAATATTTCAAGAACACAAAAATAACATAGTAACAATGAATTCTCTAAGAAGAAATGTATTATTACTCAAGATCGCAATACAACTATATGCTTATCTCTGGGAAGAGATGTCCGATTTTCCATTTCTGGTTACATATTCATTTATACCTATTTTGAAATCAGAGGGAGGATGTGGAAGGTCACCAATCTTGAGGGAAGTTATGTGGTTTGACTTCTATGCTTTAAAAGAATATAGAATTCAAGGAATTACTATTTTTAGAAACTTACTATTTTTAGACTACAACTAAAATTGAAATTTGGGGCACTTCTATTAGGTTTTCTAAGGTCAAAATTCATCGAGAAAATATCCATGCCATCTCATGGCATTCTCCTCATTCTTATATTTCTAACAGTTCAAATGGCAAGTCAATTGGAGATATAGTGTAAAAGTTATGGCTCCTAAAATTTTTGTCATCAATTGGGGTGGAACTGTCACCCGAATTGTCACCTAAATTGCTGCCTGAATCATTCCTCCCTCCTTGAAAAGCAATGGTCCCCATTGCATCAATGTTCCTCATCAAATGTGGCAATTTTTTCTTGATTTGATTCTTTGTGAGCCACTCACCTTGGTGGCTAAGCTAGCCCCTTTTGACCACTCGATAAAGTGAAATAGAGCATCCTCTTATTATCTTCATCTAGGTGTCAACAATCTGATCCTCCTCCACTCGATAAAAACTCTATGGATCAAGCTCATCAATGTCGAGTTGTTCTGCTACGACTGAAGTGTCTAATAGAGGTGGATGATATGGTTTGAGGAGCTCTAAATTAAATATTGGATGCAGACCAAGGTAGGTTAGTAGGTTTAACTCAAAAGCATTTTCTCTAACTTTTCTGGTAATGGTGTAGGGACCATATCGTAGAGGCCAAATTTTTCTATGTTGGCCTGCAAGTCATTCCTTCTACAGTCAAAACCAAACCTTATCACCCATACCAAAATGGTGTGTAATCTTATGTTTGTCATGGCATTGCTTATACTTATGATTCATCTTCTCCAGGATGTCATGAACTTGTTATTGGATATGTTGCATTTATTCAATGAACTTTGTTGCTTTTTTTGCCTTAGATCTTCCATGAGTTATGTATTCCATGGTGGAAAATGGAATAGCTATATCAATGTGTGCCATGGGTTGGAACCCAAAGCATACTTGGAATGGATTTTGCTTGGTCGAGCTATGCAGGGCCCGATTGTATCCATGTTGTATGAAAAGAAGACCCTCATCCCATGTACATGGATCTTTAGAGTGATACATCTGAATCATGTGAACAATCAAGTGGTTCACCACCTCTATCTAACCATCAATCTGTGGATGGAAGGTTTTGGACTTCATTAGCTTGGTATCCATCATCTTCCATAGAGTGGACCAAAAGATGCTTAGGAACCTGTTATCTCAATCTGATATAATGGACTTGGGGAGACCAAAATGGAGCCATACATGACTAAAATATAGTTGAGTAGTTTCTTCAGTAGATATATTTTTCTTACAAGCAATCATGATAGCCATTTTTGAAAAATGATCAACTACCAAAAAAATACAATCCTTACCATGTTTTGAAGTGGGCAAACCTGAGAGAAAATCCATTGAGATAGATTCCCAAGGCCTGGTTGGTTCTGGAAATGGTGTGTAAAATCTTTGTTTCTTATTTGTTGGCTTGGATATCTCACATGGGGTGCAAGATTTGAGATATCTTTCCACATCCTTTCACATATGGGGCCATTAGAAGTGTTTTTGAAGAACTACCAATGTCTTCTCTATACCAAAGTGTCTAGCTATCCTACTAATATGTGCTTCCCATATCATCTTTTATTGCTTTATAGCTATAACATAGATGTGCCCATATGACAGAGGACATTATCTTGAAAATAGAAATTAGAAACATGTTTACCTTTTTGAAGCACCTGATATGTATCAGCAAAGGTAGGATTTGCTTCATATAGAGCACCCCAAGTGGTAGTCTCATTTCTGCACAAGTTAAGAACTGTTGTGAGTGCAATAATTGGTAGATGGCTTAGATAATCTATAGCTATATTTGAGCTCCCCTTTTTGTGTTTGATTATTAGATGGAATTGTTGAAGTTATATGGCCCACTTTTGGTGCCTCTCATTTCATAGTTTACTCTGTGTCTAGATGAATTCCAATGGTCTATGGTCAGTGTGGATGACCATCTCTTTTCCCAAGATGTAGTGTTTCCATTATTTGTAGGCTTGTACAATGGCATAGAGCTCCTTATCATATGTTAGATATTTCCTGACTGTATCAGTGAAATTTTCACTGTGATATGCAATAGGATGGCCATGTTGCATGATGACAGCTCCCATGGCATATTTATATGCATCTATCATCAACTCAAAAGGTTGATGCAAATTTGGTAAGGTAAGAACAGGGGTTGAGCAAAGTTTGTTCTTCAAATTTTCAAATTCCCTTTGTTGTATTTCACCCCACTGAAATGTAGCTTTAGCTCCTCCTTTAGTCACTTGGGTTAGTGACCAAGCAACATGTGAAAATCCAAGAACAAACCTGTGATATAAATTTGCAAGACCCAAGAAGCTACGAAGTTCTATGAGGGTAATTGGTGTGGGCCATTCTTGAATAACCCAAATATTTTATAGATCAACATATACCCCTTCTTCATTCACAACGTACCCAATGTACTAAATTATTGTCATCCTGAATGTGCATTTGTCAAGATTTGCATACAACTTGTGCTCCCAAAGAGTTTGAAGCACATTATGAACATGTTGCAAATATTCCTTCCATGTTCTATTGTAGATGAGTATGTCATCTAGGTAGACACCCATAAATGAGTTATTAAAGGGTCATAGGTTGTCATCCATCATCCTCATGAAGGTTGCAGGTGTGTTAGTTAAGCCAAAAGGCATAACCAACCATTCAAAGAGCCCCTCCTTAGATTTGAATGCAATCTTCTAGACATCAGTGGGATCAATGGGAATTTGGTGATAACCAGATTTGAGATCAATTTTGGTGAAGAACTTTGCACCACAGAGTTGGTCCAGCAGGTCATCAATCCTAGGGAGAGGGTAGTGATTCTTCACAGTGATTTTATTCAGGGCTCGATAGTCAATGCAAAGCCTCCATGTTCCATCTTTCTTTGATGCCAAGATACTTGGGCTGCCATAGGATGAAGAGCTTGGCTTGATGTGACCCTTTTGGATCAATTCTTGAATCTATCTTTTTATCTCATCATTCTCCAAAACTAATCTGCAATACATAGGACTATTAGTCAAAGGTGATCCTGGGATTAAATTGATAGAATGTTTTACCTAAAAATGCAGTGGAACTCCTATGGGTGACTTGAATAAGTCATCATATTCTCCTATGATTCATCCTATCTACTTTTTTTGTTGTGTTGATTGTGTAGTCAGGACTACAACATTGGCCTTCTTGGATTTTTGTGGTTTGACTACCATGTGAACAAATTGCTTTATCTTCTCCACTAATCTCTTACATTGCTTAGCACTGATGAGGTTGACAGATGTGGGAGGTGGTACCTCTAGTACCCTATAGCACCATGTTCCAATAGTGAGAGTGATTCTTTAGGTTCATGATTCATAGATGCCATATCGCTCATACATGAATGGCTGACCAAGGAGTACATCACAAACATCTAAATTGACCACATCACACAAGACTTCATCTTGGAAAGGTTTTATTACATATGAAAGAAGACACTGATGGGTGACATGGAGGTCTCTCCCTGGGCTCAACCATCCAATACTATATGGCTTTGGATGAGGCTTCATGGATAGATTTAGACTTTTCACAACTTTAGCAGAGATTAAATTCTTTTGACTCCCACTATCAAGAATAGAATGTAGAGGCTTACCTTTTACCCATAATTTGGAGTGAAATAATATTTCCTTATCATCTGGCCTTTCCTCATAGGTCTGTGATAAAGTGATGATGGTGTCAAGCTTAGCGTCTACAATTTCTTCTTCTTCCTCATAGGTCTGTGATAAAGTGATGATGGTGTGATGATGGTTGTGTATGAGATAGAGTAGTAGATGTTGAGTATTATGACTCAGAAAGTAGTGACTTGATGGCTCAACATTCTTATTTGGAGTGAGTTCTAATTTTATGGTAATCACACCATTTTCCAACCTTCCCCTTCTAGGGTTTCTTATCTTCAAACTCCTTTTGCTTCCAATTTTGGCCTCGTGTTTGACCTTCCTTGTCACTTTTCCATTTTGAGGGCCAACTCTTCATATTCTTTCTACCATGATTTTTCTCAATCTTCACTGTGAATTTGTATGCCTCACCAAGGGTTTCCAAATTGAAGAGTTCCATTTCCCCCTGTATGTACCATTGTAGTCCACCATGATATTTGAGAGTCTTATGTTTCTCACTTTCTTGGATGTCTAATCTTGTAGACAAAGAATGAAAAATATTTATGTAATCTTGAATAGATTGGTCCTTACCTTAGTGAATTTGTTACCACCATATGTACAGATCATCATATGCTCTAATGGGATAATATTATTCTTTCACCACTTCTAAAAATTCATCCCAGGTAAGTTCCACCTCAAGGCCAATGTCATCTGTATTGAACCTCTTTTTGTACACTTCCCACCAATTTTTCATGAGCAATGATGCTTTCAAAAGAGCAAAAGTGATCTTTTCTCCATCGATGAATTTATTTACAGAGAAGTAGGAAGATAATTGATCAAACCAATTTTCTAATACATCAGCATTGATTTTGCCTTTAAATTTAGGAATATCAAAATTCACCTAAACCTTAAAGGGTGTTGGGGCACTGAAAGGACATTCCATGGATGAGGAGCTAGGAAGTACAGCTAAGGAGCCATAATTTCCCATCAAGAGTTATTGAAGAATTTGCAAAAATTGTTGTAGCATCTGTGCATGTTGCCATTGGAGGGCTTCATTCACCATTTCCTTGAAAGGATTGAATATCTCAGTGGAATCCACCATTTGAAGTCATTTAGAGTGAATAGGTGGATTGTTTGGAAGCTCTGTTATTTTCCACCCAAGCTTCTTATAGCCTGACCTCATCCTCAGGATCATACACTCTCAAGACAAACTACTCTGATACCACTAATCCAAAACTCATAAGTTATGGTTGATAAATATTTTAAGAACACATAAATAACATAATAACAATGAATTCTCTGAGAAGAGATGTATTATTACTCAAGATCGCAATACAACTATATACTTATCTCTGGGAAGAGATGTCTAATTTTAAATTTTTAGTTACATCTTCATTTATACCTATTTTGAAAGTAAGGGGAGGATTTGGAAGGTCACCAATATCAAGGGAGGTCAAGTGGTTTGACTTACATGCTTTAAAACAGTCAGAATTTGAGGAATTACTATTTTTAAAAACTTATTATTTTTAGACTACACTACTAAAATTGAAATTTGGGTCCCTTCTATTGGGTTTTCAAGGGTCAACTTCATTTATAAAATATCAATGCCATATCACATAATTATCCTCATTTTTATCTTTCCAACAGTTCAAATGTTGAGTCAATTGGAGCTACGGTGCAAAAGTTATGGCTCCCAGAAGTTCCATCATCAATTGGGGTGGAATTGTCACCTGAATTGTCGCCTAAATTTCTACCCAGATCACTCAATCTCTCCCTTGGCCAAAGGGACTTTGTAAGAGGTTATTTTGGTTTTTAAGGATCACTTTTTTAGGCCAAAACATCCAAGACCTATCCATAAGACTAGATTCTTCAAAATAAAAAACCTAAGTCTCCTCAAGTAGAATGGTGGAAGAGCAGATTGTGAAGAAGCGTGAGTGAATAATAACTCTTGATTGTTTATTATAATAATGACCAAAATGACCTTATATATATATATATATAGGTTGAACTTACCCTAAAATCATTTATGAATGTAAGTTGTGCTAGGTCAACCCGATCGACCTAGCATGTTTTCAAGCTAACTCACTAGATCTATGCTAGGTTGGCTAGGAGGCTAACAAACAAAAAGAGAGAAAAGGCTCACAAACTATATTAGGTTGACCAAGTCAACCTAGTATGTTGAATAGGTCAAAAAGGGTGCCAAGCAAGGAAATAAAGGATAGAAAGAGGAAAAAGACTAGAAGACTATGCAAGGGAGAAGAAATAGTTTAGGGAAAGGTTTTAGGAACTAGTTGGATTGGTAATAATGAGGCAAAGAGGGACAAAAATATTGAAAATCACCAAAGGTCTACCCACTTTTTTCTTGATTCACCCCTTAGGACATGCACTGAGAGAGATTGAGTATCGATGGGTTCTTGCAAGATGTAAAGTATCAATAATCAATAAAAGTGTGAAAATATTATGTGTATACATATGCCCCACTGGAAGCTCATCACGTGTCATTAAGGTGTAATAAGGAATGGTGATTCAAGAAAGAACATATGGACACACACAATGCTAATGCTAAAAAAAAGTTGCAATATTTTAAAAGCATAAGATAACTAAAAGTAAATGACTAAAAGGGAAACTAATATAAAAAAGTAAATAGTTGAAAAGTAAATACAATGCATACCTTGACTTACCTTTATCATGGGATGGTTGTCTGTTGTGTTGTTAGTTTTGATTCTGTATGGTGTAGATATTGCTTTCAATAAACCTAAGAATACAAAAATAAAGAGAAAAAATAAATAAACACAAGAAAATCCAAGATAATTGGTGTTATAAGAATGGGACATGCTTGGGAAATTTGGCAAGTTGGGGTGACAAGTGCTATGTTAGATCAAATGACCAAGTCAAACAAATAAGAGTAAATTTGGTAACTAAAAATCCAAGGCTACTAAAGATCAAAAAACTCAGACAAGCTATCCTAATGTAAGAAAGGTAAACTCACCAAATCAAACCAAGGATACATGTCCAACAAGATAGTAAAATAAAATGAAAACAAATGGTAAAGAGACTAACTAAAAAGACAAAATGGTAAAACAACATTGATGAGTGAGTAGTACCAATCCACATCTCAATAATCAATGGAAAAAGGATGCATAAAATGGAAAACAACATTATTGAGTGAGCAGTTCCATGCCACATCTCATACAACAATGAAAAAAGGGTACTGACTTAGGTGTCTGTAACAACAGGATAGCAAAAGCATGATAAATGGTAAAAAGAAGGTAAATTAAGTTTAGTAAATGTAAAATGATGTAATAAAATGATCTAAAGTTACTAAAACATGTTGTTTTTCTCTAAGGATAGATAAAACTAAAACAAAATAGTGCTTGCATGTTTTTAAGAGATGAGAAAGAAGGAATTTCAAGAAGAGGCAAAATAGATTTGGGATCACAATTTGTCTATCAAGGTGGAAAAATGAAATGGATGGAGGGGAGAATGAAGGAAAAACCAAGGTAGATTTAACTCTTTATAAAATTCAAGACACTTAAATTAGGTTTGTCAAAACAAGAGGAATTTTGACCTTAAAAACTATGAATAACTTCTCTTATCAACACAAGTCTTGGGTTAAAAAATGGAGTATATAGATCATCCCATGAAGGTTATATGCATGAAAATTAAAATTGAATTACCCCCCCATGATGTGTTCCCTACTTTTCAGGACCCCTTACAAAGCCATCAGTCTACTACAAAGATTGGGTACTTGTATGAGAAAGTAAGAAGCACCATAAAGTATTTTAAAATCTCCTATTCTAATTTACAGGCCTACTGCACCCCAAAGGACTCTGGCTCTATGTGAAGTTGAATGTGGAGTTTGAGCTTTGATTAAATATAGGAGATGTGCTTGTAATCATGTCTTTTGGTGTGAATTTGACTTTTGAGATTTGAATGTTGCCTTTTAAATATCATTGCCTTTTGTGTTCAAACTATTTGGCTTTTAACTTTCTTTTGATAGCTATTCTAGATTCCTCCTCCTTATAGATTTGGAAAACCAAACATGGGTGCTGAAGATGACTTTCATTTGAAAACGTGGGATAAGGTTGCTAAGAGAGAGAAACTTCAAAGAGCATGGGGTCTAAGAGTCTCATAAATATAGGTAAAATAAAAGTGTTATCTTGACTTTGACCTTGTTTTATCTAATGTAGAGATGAAAGAAAGGGAAAATCAAGAGAAATAACACATGGAACAATTTGAATTGCTTCACATTTTAAAAAATGTGACAAAGGGCAAAAATAAAGGATATAATGATAGTAAAGTGTGATTCTTTATCATAAGAAAGAAGCAAGTGGAGGAAAACATGCTAACATAGATTGCTTCCAAATTCCATCTAGCAAAAGAAGCAAAAGCTAAAGTTTAAGAACAATGATCAAGAACATGAAAATAATGGTAATTTTATGAGGAAGTTTAGGTCCTATCCATAGTCTTATAAATAAACTCATAAAAGAGAGACCCATGAGGGTGCTAATAAGAAATATAAAATCAAAATTGAGGGAGCCTTTTTATAAATCACCTCACAAATAAAAACCCAAAGGTTGCCAAAACAACATTCCCAAGAAACAAAAAGAGAAATAAATGATTGAAATATGTTGGTTTTGTGAGGAATGTCAAATCCTATCCGTGGTCTTACAAATTAACTCACAAAATAAAAACCCAAGGGGTTCAAAAAACAAGAGAAAATGCAAGAAAATAAGGAAGACTATGGTACATCAAGAAACCAAAAGACCAAAAGGGAGGACAAAGGTTTGTGAAAGGAAGGCACTGTTGCAGAGGGAGAGATTGATGCTTAAGTAACCTACAAAAATAATTAGAAAAATAAAGATAGAAAACATGACAAGAATGAAATGTTTAGGCAAAGTACTTTTTAAGGAATTGAGTATTGGCGAGCTCCTCAAACTAAATATGGGCCCCACCATATTTATTTATCTTCGATAAGTGCTTGAAGATGATAAGTGTTTGGACCAAGAATGTCTTTAACTAAATATGGGCCCCACCAGTTTTGGGCATATTTGCCTTCTTTATCGTGGGTGTAATCTAATTTAAGAACAAGATCACCAACATTGAAAGTACAAACTTTAACACATTTGTTATGTTGTCTAGTGATGTGAGTCTTATATTGGTGGTTAATTATAATGCAAAAAGATGATGTTCATCAAGAATATTAAGGGCATGAAGGTGAGATTCATGTAATTATTCATCAAGAATAATGCCATGAAGAGATATATGTAGAGAGGGAAGCTCAACTTTTAATGAAAGGATCGACTTAGAACCATAGACTAATGAAAATAGAGTTGCCCCAGTGACAGTACAAATGCTAGTTTGATAGGCCCAAAGTGCAAGGTAAAGATGAATATTCCAATCTGTGTGGGTTTCATGAATTGTCTTTTAGATAATTTTGTTGATAATTTTATTGGTGGCCTTATCTTGACCATTGCATTGCAGATGATAAGGCATGGAAAACTTATGATTGATCTTAAATTTGGTACAAATTTGTTTAACATGTTTATCTTTGAAATTACAACCACTGTCTAAAATGATGGTATGAGGAATGCCAAAGAAACAAATAATTTAGTTAAGAATGAATTTGGATATGTTAAGACCGGTAACATTAATAAGGGGTATGACTTCTACCCACTTGGTAAAGTATGTGGTAGTAGTGATGATAAAGACATGCCTATCTTGGGAATGAAAAATTTTACCAATGAGATCAAACCCCCATGTGGAAAATGGATAAAGAGATTTGATAGTTTGAATATCGATAGGTGGTGAATGAATAAGATCATTATGAAGCTAACAAGGATTACACTTATTAATATATTCAATTGCATCTATTTCAAGAGTAGGCTAAAAGTAACCCATACATAGGCATTTGTATGTTGTTGCATGTCTGCTACAATAACCACTGCAAATGCCTCCATGTGCTTGCTCAAGAAGAGGAGGGACTTCATCTTGCATAACACAACATAATAAGTTACCTTTGGCATTGTGATAGTAAAGGATGTTATGTCTAAATACATACTTAGAATCTTTTTTATGAATGTGTGTCTTTTCACAAGAGTCTAAATCAGGAAGATAAGTTTGATGTTCTAAGTATTGGATGATATCTTGATACCAAGGACTTTGTCATATATTCATAGCCTCAATGTGACAGATAAGTGAATGGGCTGGTTGGATAGATGATGGGGATTTTTTGATTTGAATAATAAAGTAAGCATCAAGAATAACTTGTTGAGGATGAAAGATAAAAGCTGAAGAGGCAAGAGAATCAACAATGGAATTTTGGTCTCAAGGAATAGGCTCAATAGTGAAAGAGACAAAGTCCTTAACAATGGAATTTTGGTCTCTAGTAAATCTATGAAAATAGTCTTTAATGGATATAGATTAATTAATACCTTTAATGAAAAGGATATTTTCATCAAAAAGGTCATCTTGATGTGGAGAAGTGGCCGAAATGAGAGCTATTACAAATTGGTCAAATATGACTTGGCCTTTAATATCTTTTTATGTGACAATGTGGAGATCAAATTCCATAAATAAGACCATCCATTTGCTAATTCTATCTCTAGGAAGAAAGGATTTGGAGAAGAAATATTGAACGGGGTCTTAATGAATGATGACATAAGTAGTTTAGTATAGCATATAATGATGAAGTTTTTATATTGTGAAATAGATAGCAAGGAAATCATGCTCAACTTTGGTAATAACATGTTTCATAATCAATGAGGCCTTGGTTAATGTAGTAAATAGCATACTCTCTTCCTATATCATCTTGTTGGGCAATCATTTCCCCAACTAAAATAGGTGTGTAAGAATTATATAGAATTAATGGTTTATTATTGGAAGGTGGATGAAGTGTAGGTGGATGAAGTAATGACTCTTTCATATTGTCAAAGGATTTTTGACATGGATCCATCCATTCTAAAGTTATACCTTTATTGAGAATGGAATTGACAAAGTGAATGTGATAAGCCATTTTGTGGACAAATCATCTAATTACCCCAAGTTTCCCTAAATAAGTATGAATATCAAGAATAGATTGAGGAATGGGCATGTTGACAATATCACAAATTTTGGTTGGGTCAACATCAATGCCATAGAGAAAGACTAAGAATCCTAACATTTTTTTAGATGTGACTCCAAAAACACAATTGAAAGGATTAAGTCTAATGTTATTTCTAATGAGATGGTCAAAGATGATATCAAGATCAGAAGGATGTTTCTTACGATGTTTGGATTTAGTAATTAGATCATCCACATAAGTTTCAACAATTTTATGGATGAGATCATGAAAGATGTGAGTCATAGCACGTTGGTAGGTAGCTCTAATATTCTTGAAATTGAATGGCATTTTGACGTAACAATAGGTGCCCCATTCCATGGTGAAATTAGTTTTATATTGGTCCTTGAGAGTGATATAAATTTGATTGTATCCCAAGAATTCATCCATAAGAGAACATTTTGTAACTAGCTATGAAATCAATGATGTCATCTATTGAAGGTAAGGGGATGTTATCCTTAGGACAAGAAAGATTAAGGTTGTGGAAATCAATGCAAATGTGGATGACCATAGTGACCTTCTGCTACATGGGAACAATGTTAGAAACCCATTCAGAATAGTCCACTAGTTTAATGAATTTAGCATCTAGTAGTTTAATTATTTCCTTATGACATAGATTAGTAACTTCAGATGGGAATTTGCATTACTTTTTATGCACTGACTTAGCATCAGGATAAGTGATGATGTCATGAACCATAATACTAGGGTCAATGCTAGGCATGTCTTGGTAGGACCAAGTGAATGCCTTTCGGTATTTATTAAAGAATAATCTAAAGTTGTCATGCTCAGTTGGTGAAAGTTCTTGATAAACCATGATTGGTCAAGGAGAAGATGGGGTACCATAATCAATATGAGTTGTTTATTTGATAATCATGGCATTGTCATCTTGAAAGTGGTAAGGTGCATTAGGTAAGGTAAAAATGGGATTTGTTTTAGAATCAATGCTAGAGACAAAGTTATTAAAGCAAGGAGTTTTATTCTTGAAATTTCCAAGTTTATGATGTTGTCAAGGAAGTTGAGGTTCCTGAGCATGAAGTAACTTAAGAATAGCTTGATCACTAATCAAGGTAGGAAGAGGACCATAATATTCAACATCTACTTCAAGATCTATAATTTTATTTCCATGGTTATCATATTCAAAATGAATATGATGGACATCGGTTGCCTTGGCATCTAGTGTAATTTTAGAAGTAGATGGAGAGGATGGTTTTGAATAAATGAGAGTGTTGATAGAGTCAATGATGGGAGAAAAATCTAAAGAAATGATAGGATCCATAGGAGGTAGAAAATATTTATAAGCATCTATAGGTTTGAAAGGTGTAAGTTGTTCTACCACCCAAGGAGTATCGATAAGTAGAGAATTGGTAGAAGGTACATGACCTTCAGGATATAAGTCATGATGTGTAGATATGATATGTACATCCTGATTGAAGGTGATAATTTGGGCTGATATATTTTAATAGTGCTATACATCCAAGTCTCTAAATTGATCTTAGGCCATGATATAGTTGTCATCATATGTTGGAGAAATCATACATGCTTGAGAATTAAGGGGAGTTTTCGAAGTTGAAATCCCAATGTTGTTAAATATATGAGGGGACATGGTGAGAAGATCTTAGAATAATTTATCCACTCCAAAATCATTACAATTAAAGGCATCTTTAGGTAAATATGGATCCTAAGCATTATATGAAGGGGGGAAATTGGTATTCTCATCCATGATAGGAACAGTATGATCTTGAGGTAAGAGAGATTGAGGAATCCAATCGATAATATATGGGGGTAGATTATTATTATTTTAAGTGTGTTATAACTCATTGGGCTCATCATCATCATAATCCACAATAGTAACTTGAAAATCATGATTCATGTTGATAAACTCAGGTAAAGGAGCACTATTACTTTTAGAAATTGTATGAATTTGATAATAAGGCTTAGGATTGGGAAGTTAGATGCTCCATGGGTTGGGATCAACTTCATGTTTATAACATTTTCCATTATGTAAAAATTTAATACACTAACTACCAGAAGAGGCGATGGTCCTCATCCAATGAGTCCATAGATGACCAAGAAGAATGTTATAATATAAAGGAAGATCAAGGACTATAATCTTGGTTCTAACAGTCTTAGGTCCAATGGTCAAAGGAACACAAATGAAAACAAGTGGATTTTGATTAGTATTTTCAAAGCCATGGCAAGTAAGATGGGTTTGTTTAAGATGATCTTTGTTATAACCAAGTTGTTGAATAAGCCATAAGGATGTAATATCAATACCATAACCTTCATTAATTAAAACATTTTGGATAAGGGTGGTATTAATGGCAACTTTGATGAAGAGAGGTGGATCATTGGTGTGAAAAAGAATTTTGTCACTGATCATGTCCTTTTCAATAAATTCAATAAAAGCCTTGCAAGAAGGACACATAGTCTCAATGGTATTGACATTAGTTGGTTGAGAATCAATATAAGGTGGTTCTTCATCTATGGAAGATGGATCTTCAATTTCTTAAAGTTATTGCATAAGAAATTTATGATGATAAGGTAAAGTGCGGACCAAATCCATAAGAAGAATCTTACAAGGCATAGAGTTAAGTTCTTCAAGAAAATTCCAATGTTATTTAGAAGAACTAGCATAAGGTTTAGAAGGTAAATTAGATTTAGTAGCTATAGATGTGGTGGGAGGATCAAAAGGAGGAAGTTGTTCCTCAGGTGCTTCTGAATCATCCTAAGAGGTAGTGGTATCTTTAAACAATTATTCTTCTAAAGATGGTTTCTTAGGCTTGGTAATAGGATCTTTGTGAGCTAGTTTATGATGATAATTAACCTTAGCAGCATTGACATATTAAGAGTTGTTAGAATATAGGTCATAATCAACATCGATGGCACAAACATCCTTGACATGTGATTGATTATTGTTTGAAGAATAATTTGGATTATTAGAAGTAGAAGCTTTAAAGTTTAGTTATTTTTAAGATGCAGCATAATACTCTTGATGATGAAGTTTGATCATAGCCTCATGGTTGAATGAGTCACCAAGCATATAAGAAATGATACATTTAGTGATCCCTCTAAAAGATTCATGAGAATTCCCAATGTCAGCATAGAACCAGTAGAATAGATTGGGATCATACCACTTAGGAGGGGTATTAGGATAAATGTAAGGTTTTGAGGGTAGAAAAAATTATTGCATTTGTTGAACTGAAAGAGGTGTATGTGATGGTAAAGTAACATCATATTTGGCAACTCCAAGTTTAGTTTGGGAAGTATTACTAGTGATAGCATTAGATGTTTGAAAATAACCTTTAATAGGTTTATGATTGGGTTTGAATTGATTCATTATGAAGTCTTGATGCTTAGCTTGGTCAAGAGCTTCATTAAGAGTTTGAGGAGCAAAAGTTTGAACCTTTTATTGAAAAGTGGGAATCAAAGCGGTAATAAAGAGTTTGAATAAATTATCATCAGTCATATTATGATCAACTTTATGAGCTAAGGATTTCCATATTTTAATAAAGTCATGAGCTGATTCATTAGGAAATTATTTAACATTGTATGAAGTGACTAAGATAATTTTTTTGGAAGGTCATTGTGTTGAAACTCTTTAACCAAAAGATTAACCAAATCTTCAAGTTGCCAAATAGAATGTTGAGGAAGTTGATTATACCATTCTAATACATCATTAGTGAAAGTTTTGACTAATAGCTTAGTTGTGGAAAATGTATTAGTTTGGATCCATTATTTGTAAAGGTTACCAAAGGCTTTGAGGAATGAAGCAGGATCTTTAGTCCTATCATATTTGATAGTTGGAGTTATGTTACCAATATCAATGGATATAATGAAGGGAGCTAAAGGATCATTTTGAATAGTTTGAAGCATTTTGTTATTAATTATAGGTTGAGGAATAACATTACTTGAGGCATCCCTAATAGATGGAGGAATATAATTAGGATTAACTTGAGGATGAATAGTTGGAGGCTGATTAGCCATGTTGATTAAGTATTATTGAAGTTGCATCATTTGGTTAGTTTTATACTTTTATATGATGTTAATTTGTTGAATTACTTGAGCTAAGATTTGGGTTGTATCAGGAGGTGAGTTAGTGTTGGTTGGAGTACTCCCTGAATTAGTGTTAGGGGGAAGATTATTAGTAGGATTGTTAAAGAGATTTTTATAAATCACTCCCACATTAGTTTAGAGAGCTTGAGAAGTATCTTGATAAGTATGGAAAGGATTGGATTCATCAACTTCATCTTGAGGTGTTATTTTTACCATTTTATAGTTCATATATGAAGGAGGAGAAGTTCCCTAAGAGTGATGGGTCTCTTGAGAGGAAAAGAGAGGGATGAATGAACATCCCATATAATATCTAAATGGATTTAGGTTGTCTAAAAATATTTTGATAAGAACCTCATTCTAACTAAATAGAGATGAACAGGATGCAAAATTGGAGAAATGAGAAATTTTATTGAAAAATAGAAAAAGCAAGAAATAGAACTAGGTCAACCATATCGACCTAGTGCAGGAAACAAAACTTATAGACTGTACTAGGTTGACCAAGTCAATCTAGTGCAGTGCATAAAAGCTAGAAAAAGTATAAGGTTGACCAGGTTGACTTAGTATAGTGAATAGGGAAGATTAAAAGAGTGATAACAAGCTTGGAAATGAAACAAGATAATTTGTAAATAATCTAAGAAAGTAAGTGCATAAAGGAAACACATAGTCAATTGAATTGACATTAGCCAATTCAATTGATGCACACAAAGCAAAATATTGCACTAACACTGGCTAATGTAATATTTTGTACACACGGTTGATCAAAGATAAAGTAAATAAATTTCAAATTAAATTTAACTACTTGGTCAACCTATAATGTTTGATTAGATTATTAAGAATGATTTTAAGTGAAAATGGAGATTGTCTATAAGCAAGGTACTAGATAGCAATCTATGGATGGTTTCAGGTAAGTTCAGGATGAAAGGGACTGTAGTGGAAATGATACAAGCTTTGTATTGTGGCCTAACCCCTCACTTCACACACCATAAAAATAAGGGTAATGGGTGTTTAGCCAAAATGTACCATTAACCATACTTTATACTTCACCAGAGCATCAAGTTAGCTTCCCCCTTGGTGATAAAATTCAAATAGGTTGGCTTGGGTAGTCAAATGTTTAAATTCTTATTAATGTTTATGTTGTTTAGCCATGTGTGTAAGAGAATATAAATAGTGAAACTAAATGTTTAATTGAAAACCCCCCATATTAGACTATGTGAGTTATTCTAAGCATGTAAACAATTGAAAAGAAAGATGTGATTAACATATAAGGTTGATTCTAAATTTGAAACAAGGTATAGTTGAGAAACTATATAGATAATCATATAGAATAGGGTCAAACATATACTATGGAATCCATGTCTAAGAATGAACTAGGTCAGTCAAGTTGATTTAGTTATTTTAGAATACATAGAACATAGATTTAGGTCCATAGGGTCGACCTAGTTGACTATGTAGGGGCAGTTTTAAAGACTACAAACTATAAAATTAAAGTATAGAAATAAAAAAGATACAAAGAATTAGAAACTCACCTGAGTGGTTTAGAGATAAAAAATAAAATATTGATGATTAAGAACCTTAGAGAAAACTATCAAAAACCTACAAACTTGGTCGAGCTGGTCAACCAAACAATATAAAAACTTACTGAAAAAGTGTTGAAAATGCACTAGGTTGACCTAGTCGACCTAGTAGGCTGGATAGAAAGTCTAAAAATTATTAAAAACTCCACTGGGTCAAGCTAGTCAATCTGGTTGTTAGAAAAAAATTTGTAAGTTTTGAAACATGTACTAGGTTGAGTTGGTCGAGCCAATTACTTGTTCCTGCAAACATGCGCATAGAGATGAATAAATTGTGTCGATAGGGTTGATCCAACATAGTAAAGATATCATAAAAATAATGATGAATATAAATGAAATAAGTGAAATAAATCCTACAAAGGTTTGATTCACCTCAAGTTCACTAGAATGTATGAAATCAAAAATGCATCGTATGCATAAATCAATCATGGATCAGATGGGATAGAGCACACCTACACTTCTGATTGGGGGAGTATACAATTTTTAAGTGGGAGCATGACCAATGTGAGGATTTGATAGACCTGATTAGGGGATCACTTATCACAACACACCATGTGAGATAGGGTTTCAAATCCTATAGTTTAACACAATCACATAACAACCCTAAAAGAGTCCTATGATTTAATATTTTACTAATCTAATAACAAGAAAATTAAATCTAATCTAGTGCACACCAAAGCTTATGGCACAAAGTGGGGGTTAGTAAATCAAAGCAATCAAAACATGTATCTAGAACTTCAAATAAAGTAAGTATGACTAATACCCTAATATATGGAATATGAAGAGTAATATTATTCGAGCCAACACTTATGCTACTTCTATCTACTAAAAGAGAGGAGAACAAAGTTAAAATATATTTAACAAAATATGAACCCATCGAGACTCGATCTCTCCCTTGGCCAAAAGGGCTTCACAAGAGGTTGTTGTGGTTCATAAGGATCACTTTTTAAGGCTAAAGCATCCAAGACCTATCCATAAGACTAGATTCTCCAAAATAAGAAACCTATCTAAGTCTCCTCAAGTAGAATGGTGGAAGAGTAGATTGTGAAGAAGCATGAGTTAATAATAACTCTCGATTGCATATTTTATTAATGACTAAAATGACCTTGTATATATAGGTGAAACTTAACCTAAAATCATTTAGGAATGTTGGATGTGCTAGGCAACCCGATCGACCTAGCATGTTTTCAGGCTAACTCACTAGGTTTGTGTTACGTCAATCGGGAGGCTGACAAATAAAAAGAGAGAAAAGGTCCATAAATTATATTAGGTTGATCAGGTTGACCTAGTATGTTTAATAGGTCAAAAAGGGTGCCAAGAAAGGAAATGAAGGATAGAAAGAGGAAAAAGACTAGAAGACTATGCAAGGGACAAGAAACAACTTAGGGAAAAGTTTTAAGAACTAGTTGGATTGGTAATAATGAGGTAAATAGAGACAATAATCCTACAAAGCACCAAAGGTCTACCCACCCTTTTTTTTATGCATCCCTTAGGGCATGCACTCAAATATATTGAGTCTTGATAGGTTTTTACAAGATGTAAAGCATCGATAATTGATAAAAGTGTGAAAATATTATGTGTATACATTTATAATGTCAATGAGTTAAGGCTAAGCATGTGTATCTTGTTGGGTTGATATACCTGCATACCAAACTAGAATGGAAGTGGTAGGTCATTAGTATGGACTTTGTCTAAATGTTTCCAAATATCATAATTGATATGAGATGATTTTGGTGGTTGTAGATAAACTCACTAAGATATCTCCCTTCATTCTTAGTAATATTTCAGATGATACACCCATACTTGCACATAGATTGATGAAAGAAGTGTATAAGTTGCACATATTTCTAAAAAATATTATTTTAGATAAGGATGTTAAAATGACTTATAGATTCTATTTGAATCTCAATCCAATGTTGGGTACTCAGTTGAACTTCAGTCAAACATACCATCTATAAATAGATGGACAAACAAAGAGGGTGAATCAGGTTTTAGAAGATATTTAATGATGTACTACATGGACTAGTAGTACATATGGGAAGAATATATTTCATTGGTTGAGTTTGCTGGTAACAACTCATACCAATCAACATTAAAAATGGCTTTGTTTGAGGCATTGTATGGAAGGTGTAAAACACCAACCAGTAGGCAAAAGTTAGAAAATAGGGTAGTATTTGGTCCAGGTATGCTTCTTGAAATAGAAGAGCAGATTAAATTAATAAAATAAAGGTTGGTTGAAGCCAATGATAGATAGAAGAGCTACATTTATCTGAAAATCATAACAAGGTAGTTTTTAGTTGTGTTGACCATTTTTCCCCATAGGCCAAAATGGGTCAGCCCCCTATAGTCAAAATCTATATAGGGGATTTTTATAAATTCATGGGGTATGTTGTATCTCATTCGATGGCATTTCATATGCCATTCTAGTCTTGGTCATGGTCCAATTTAATCCTTGTGTTATTTAGTGTCTTAAAGGTCTTTTTAGGGTCATATATGCAAGTGGCAGGTCTTCATGGTGATCAATATAGTTAGAGCATGGAATAGGTTTGCTTATGCCTCAAGGAATTCATCCAAGCCTTCAAAGATCAAGCAGTATCTCAAGAACAAGTTTTGTGAATCAAGATCATCAAGATGTCACATGGAACCCAGAATGGATCAACTTGCTTGTGCAATTTTTAAATATGCTTAGAAAACCTTGTGTGACCATCAAACCATGCATGATCAGTGTCCTTAGTGCCAATATCATGTTCTACAAGTTTAATATCTTGATGAGCCTTCTATATCAATATCTAAGCCTTTAAATTTTAGCTTGATGAGTATAAGGAGCCAAGCCATCTAGGATGTCATTCGAGAATTAGAAAACTAGTTCTTTTATGCATTTTTTTATCTTCACTCAGAAAGCCTCACATGATGAAGGGATCATTCATAATTGTATTTCTACATGCTAAGAACATGCTCTAAAAGTTCCAAGTCTGTGTGAGATTTTTGGCTCAAGTTATAAGCTTCTAAAATTGGAGTTCCATCATAAGACATTTGTGTTAATGTCAAGTTTAAGCTCAAACAAAATAAATCCTTTTGAGCTTAAATTTGACGGTCATATGAATGTCAATGTTGGTCTCGTAAATGTCATTTGATGGGAATGGGGATGTTATTTTTAAGCTCATGAAGTAGTCATTAGATTTTAAATGATGGGTCCTAGTTGATCTGATGGTTCACATTGCATTGTACATATTGATCTAATGGTATGAGATTAGTCAAACAGCCAAGGAGATTGAGAGATTGACATGTGGCATAAGTGCATGAGTTTGGTAGACTAACAATGGATCCTAAAAATAAACATGCATTTGACACATGGTATAGTCTTGGACAAAATTGACAAGTCAAGGGCAAGACCAATGGCTAGTGTTTATTCATACAGATCAATATTGATAGTGTAAGCAAAGGTCAATATGTCAATAAGATAAGTTAGAGCTTGATAGCCAATTAGGACAAAGGAGATCTCAAGACTTTTGATGGAGGTCAAGAAGACATTTTTGATAGAAGCAAAAAGGTCTTGCAAGGTCATCTTTTCACCATTGAAGCTCACTTGAATGCCATGAAAAGGACACAGTGATGCATTCAAGCATAGGGAACATAAAATATGCCATTAGAACCCAATATTGACTTCTAGTTCAATGAGTTGTAGCATGTAAGGTTTATGTATGGTTATTGTGTTCACTATTCTATAAGAAGGGTCCATGCATCTATAAACCCTCATCTCATGTAGTGACATAATGGACATATGTGGACCTAATAGGACCTAGGCATCAAGTGGAGTGGCATAATATAATGACGATAAGAAAACCAATAGTCTGAGATTAGTTTTCTATCTATAGTGAACCCATGGACATAAGAACAAGTTCAAGCATGATTTGGTTTAAACAAGTGCCATCATTTACAAGGATGCCACAAAGGCATACACATAGGCTCTAATGGTTTCATCTCTAGGACCAAATGTATGAAAAGGACCCTTCCCTCCACTATGCATGCCACAACAAACCTGTTTGGAGTAGTTAACACTAGGATAAATTTCTAACAGATGGATCCATTTATTTTAACCACATTTATGCTAAAACTTAGCTTAAAACCACTTGATCTCATTGTTGTAACCATCAGGGAGCATTAATGATGGAATATATAACTATGTTAACACTCAAGGTGACCTAGATGAATCAAAATGTCTAAATGAGCATAATTTGTAGAATCAATTATAACTACAATTCAAACATTTTAATTTATTGATTCCCCTTTTCAACATCAAAGCTCCCTTTCTCTTGCTTCTTTTCTTCTATAAATATAGCTCTTGAGGTATTGTAAAATAGTTCCAATCCATGTATGGTGAATCCCTACTGGAATGATGTCATACTTTGCATTTGAACATTAATGTAAATTTGATTTTGAGTTCTTCAACAATTATCTAAGTGTGTGAGTGATGTATGGTGATGCAAAGTGATTATCCTCTATCCTTTCTTCCCTTATCCTTTCATGTTTGTGCAAGAGTTCCTATTCTAATAGGTCATATGAAGTGTTGTCAAGTGTATGAGCCTACCTTTTAATTATATAATGAACCTTAGTGCCTACAACTAGCTTACATTTCACTTACCTTGAATAGCTCTCATGCATATCACCTCCATATTGAAATACTCATGTTAGAATCCATAGGACTTGGAAGTTAGTTTGTGTGCCTTGTTTCTTAGTGCAAGAAAGTATGATGGTCATATGAAACACATCTTGGTGCATCACCTACCTTAGATTAGGTCCATTTCTTGAAACTTATAACTCTTTTCCCCCATAAGTGATTAGTTAAGCAGGTGTGAGAATTTCAAGATACATTCAAGGAGTTAGCCCTTAAATCTCGAGGCTCATTTCCAATATAAGTACACCCACATACTTGTAAATATTCCCATGTTGCCCAAATCTAGAAGAGGCATGAACAACCTCTTATAGGGTGTAAGATTTGGTGACAACATTTCTAACATGCCCAATGGGATCAAGGTCCAAGAGAGTGGAAATATTGTTGGTGTGTCTTTCCTCTATCAACTTTTGGAAGCAAGCAATCTATCACCAATGGTGACTCTGAATGATAACTTCTAGTTGTAATCAGCTCAAGTATATCTCATTGAATTTTTTATCAGTTTTTAAATATCATTTGATACATGAAGTTGACATGAATATCTATGTTGAATATCCCTACCATGGACCTCCTTATTAGTCATGATACCTATGAACCTCAAGAGTACTCCTATGAGTCTTGCCACAAGGAATAAAATCTTTACATAAATTTTACACAAAAGTATTACAAATTAAGATATAGATTCTTGCAAATTAAAGTACAACAAAATGAATTTGGTTTTGATCCTCAACATTACCCTCCTCCTCCTTCACTCTTTCCATCCTATATCAAGTCCTTGTTGGCATCCATACCATATTTACAAGATATTAAATATGAAATGAGTACATGGGATGATGAGTATGATGTGCTCCTTGATATTCTCATGACATGGTTAAGAGTTGCTACCCAAAATCAGATGCAAAAGTTGGAGACATTTGAATAAGTAGAAGAAACTCAATGGGAGTTCAAGGAAAAAATGGACTTGGTGAAGAGGTGCCTTTGATTCTCAATAGGTAGGATAAGTATATGGGAGGACAAAGAGCTAAAAATGAATGTGTTGTTAAAGAATTTCAATAAATCTATTAGCAAGATGTAACTCCTTATGTAGATGATTATTTTTCTAAATAGCCTAAGAAGTCACTTCCCTATGAGCTTACTAGTGCTTTTCTCTTTCCTGAATCCACTAATAATCCTTCTCCTACCCCTCATACTCCATCTCCAATTCATCAGCCTTCCACTACATCTCATATTCTAGCTCCTTCACATGATCTTATCTTAAGAGAAGTGAGGGAAGAGGAGAAAATCCAAGCCAAGGTTTACCAACAAGATGTCATGAGTGACTATGAAGAGTAAATCACCATAGGGATCTGCCTTCTTGGATGAAGAAAATCACATTGAATATCCTATCATAGCTACTAGTGTAGAGTTTGATATGGAAGATGAACATATTGAAGACTATTTTACAACTATCCATGAAAAATGTGGTTAAGGCTTGAAGAGAGAGGCATTTGAGGAAGACTTCATGTCTAATAATGAAGTTATGGATGACCATCTCAAGCATGAAGTGGAGTGTACTATCAAAGAGTAAGGTCAAATCACTCCTTGGGAAGTTGCAGTCCTAAGAGAGTCTCATAAGACTAAGATAGATGAAATAGCTCTTGAATAAGACACTCATGAGGTGGGTGAAAATGACTTATGGAAAAATTTTGATTTCATATTTCATGAGTTTGATCAGCTCAGTAAGGTTACTCTTCCTTCCAAAAGTCTACATATGGTTTGGATAATACCTCTAACAAGCATGTTGAGGATTCTCTCAATAAGCATGGAGGAAGGTCTCATGTTGTAAATGAAAAGGAACTATGGCATCATCCCAATGCCATAAACAAATATTTTGACAAGTTAGAGTAATCTGATGATGTTATTGTCTAATATATTATAGATATAGAAAGTGAGGGCAAGGCAGAGGTTGAGTTTCCTCAAGAATAGTTAAGAGCCCCACCTGGTATTGAACCATATTCAAAGATATAGCAACATGAATAAGATAATCTTGATGCTCCCAAACATCAAGTACATTTTTTCAAAGAGAAAAGCAAGGTTGAGAGGACTATCATATCTTCAAATTTAAACATTGAGATCCAAGTACATGAGAAGGTGGAGGAAGAGTTTTTCATGGAAGATAAAGATGATTAGCAACATCAAATGAAGCTCTTTAAAGAACTTGAATATATCTACCAAGTTTAGGGTCAATTACTTAAGAAGGTGGACAAAGAGTTTCCCATGAAGGACAATGACCAAGATTGGGTGGACTATGCAAAGCTCCTTGATGAGCTTGAAGAACTTGCAGCTGATGAGAAACCTAATCTTATTGAGAACACTATGGAAATAAAAAAGGTATGTCTTGTTCAATAATTATTGGAGGTCATATCTAAGGAGACATATGAGGAGGTTGAGGCTATTTGGGTGCAACAAGAGTTCATTTCCATAGCTATCTTGTTTGGAGCTGCTTGGTTTTCATTGAACATCATGCTAATGAAGTTGGAAAACACCATAAAAAATATGGAGGCATCAATGCCAAGGATAAAAAGGTTATGTTTTTCACTCATTCCTTTATTTCATAAATCAAGAGAAGTTTCAAACTTCCCTTTTGATCTTATATGAATTTTTCATCTCAGGTTAGTTTGTTTAGGTGTGTGTTTCCTTTCTTGTTGTGTTGTGTTCAATAAGTGCTCATGAAGCACATGTATGTTTCTTGTCTTGTGTGTTGCTTCTTCCTTGTATTTCCTTGTTTTTTGTGTGTTTTTCAAGTCATTTTTTATGTCAAATATATTTTACATGTGATTCCATATCCCAATGGATATAATTAGGCAACTGATCATGGCATAGCAAGCATACTACCCCTAGGAAATTGCCAAGAATGTTGACCATTTCTCCCCACAGGCCAAAATGGGCAACCCCCTATAGTAAATATATATATATGGGATTTTTATAAATTCATGGGGTATGTTTTACCTCATTTCATGTCATTTCATATGTCATTCTAGTCTTGGTCATGGTCTAGTTCAATCCTTATGCCATTTGGTGTCTTAAGGGCCTCTTTAGGGTCATATATGCAAGTGGTAGGTCTTCATGGTGATGAATGTAGTTAGAAAATGGAACAAGTTTTTTTATGAATCAATTAATTCTTTATAGACTACAAATATCAAGTAGTAGCTCAAGAACAAGCTTTGTGAATCCAGACCATCATCAGGACATCACATGGAAACCAGAATAGAGCAGCTTGCTTGTGCAATTTTTAAATATGCTCAAAAATCCTTGCATGACCATCAAACCACACATGATCAGTTTCTTTAGTTCAAATATCATGATATACAATTTTAATATCTTGATGAGCCTTCTATCTCAAGATCTAAGCCTTCAAATTTTAGTTTGTTGAGTCTAAGGAGTGAAGTTGTCTAGGACGTCATCCAAGAATAAATGAACCAACTCTTTTGTGTATTTTTTATCTTCACTCAGGAATCCTCATATGACTAATGGATCAAATTAAATTATATTTATACATGCCAAGAACATGCTCTAAAATTTCCAAGTCCACACAAGCTTTCTAGCTCAAGTTATAAGCTTTTAAAGTTAGACCTGCAACATAAGATGTTCATGTTAACATCAAGTTTAAGTTCAAGAAAAATAAATCCTTTTGAACTTAAATTTGATGTTCATGAAAATCTCAATGATGGTCACATTAAAATCATGTTATGGTAGTGATTACATCATTTTTAAGCTTGTGAAGTAGCCATTGGATTTTAAATGGTGGGTCCTAGTTGATCTGATAGTCCATGTTGCATCATACATCTTGATCCAATGGTGTGAGATGAGTCAAATAGTTAATGAAATTAAGGGATTGACATGTGTCATAAGCATGTGAGGCTATAAGACTTATAATTGATCTTAAGAATCAATGTGTATTTGATATGTGGCATAATCTTAGATAAGTTTGACAAGTTAAGGGCAAGATCGATGGTTGGTGCTTGGTCATACAAATCAAGATCGATGGTACAAGAAAATGTCAATATGTTAATAATTTGAGTTACATATCAACATCTAATTAGGACAAAGGAGATCCCAGGACTTTTTATAGAGGTCAAAAACCATTTTTGATAGAAGCAAATGGGCCTTACAGGGTCATCTTTCTACCATTGAAGCTCACACGAATGCCACAAAAAGGACATAGTGATGTAGTTAGACATAAGGAACATAAAAGACAACATTAGAGCCCAATATTGAATTTTATTTATATGAGTTGTAGCATTTAGGTTTAATTTCTATTGATTTTTTTTACCATTCTATAATAAGGGTCCATGCATCTATAAACCCTCGACTCCTGCAATGATATAATGGATCTATATGGACCTAATAAGAACCAAGCAT